>DWLS01006500.1:0-11557 GCA_018246255.1 Pachliopta kotzebuea | reverse complement strand
ACCGTGGCGACTCCGTAAGATAACTTGTGTTCGACCTAGCCACAGCGCGATGTCACTCCGACACGACGACGTACAACCAACTCATCGCGCGGTCGCTGTCCGTCCCCCTCTCACCCCCGCACCAGCCCATACGGCCATCTGATTGGCGAGGGTGTTTCACCACTACCCGCTGTTGCGAGGAGAGGAGAATAAAAATATGGGTGCAACTACCGCCATATAGGGATGTAACTATACCGAACAACCATGAAACTCTTCTCAAGGTTTGTTGACGGATATGTTTAGGTACTCATTGTTACACGATGCACGTAACTTTATAATATTGCAAACGACCCGTCCCATTGGAAAGGTTTCATCGCAAAGTATTATTATCCAACAAAAGTAGCTAGTGTATATATCCTTTGTATCGACTTATAATACTAATTTCAGTAATACAGTAGTACGTTATACCAAATTTGATCGACTCCAGCATACTGAGCATCCCGCCGTGTGCAATGAACACCTTCACGTTCTGATGCGCTATAGTCAAAGTGAGACAGCGGGAGTAAAAATAAACATCCAAGTTGTACTTATTAATTCAAACTCTTAACCAAAATACTAGCTTGCGGCATCCATGTTCTTACGTGAAGGTTTTTCCTAAGATCATCCAATTTCTCCTCAAACTTCCATAGCACAGTGTATGGAAGTTCTGAGAAAATTTTGTTGAGCTCTCTTTTCGTTAACTCAGGGAAGACTAAGACGGAGTCCATGCTAAAGCAGACCTTTTCTTGAGAAGTCTAAGAGATCTTGGAGATCCTGAAACTATTTTCTACATTATACGTTATAACATATTATATTGCTGACAACAGTCTTATAAAGTACATTGGTTACAAATCTCTCGATCAGAAAACAAATTGCTGCTGTGTTAGGAGGCGCTGTAGTTAAAGCTGTAGTACAGTTTAACCGCTAGCATAGCTGTTTAAATCTTCTTAAACAAAGTGATTTCTCAAATAGCATTAACAATATAGTTATCGAGAATTGTTTAAATTGATGCAGTATATCACGAACGGTTTAATACATTATAAATGTACCGCTTCCAAAAAGATAATCCGGTATATTCGACAGGTCGGCGCGCTGCAGTTCCGCAAGCGACGGATCAAAGCAAATTGCATTCGCTACGGTGCAGGTATACTAAACGGAATCAATCGTGGAAACATTGATGTTTATTCAAAATTTTGTGTTAATTCACAGCACGATTTCAACGGCAAAGCAACGGGAGGTGAAAATTAATTAATAACAAGTATAGACCAGCGCTCAAACCGTCTTGTGGGTACGCGGCCGAGTAATAACATGTTTAAACAGTTCATCGCGTTCAGCGCGGATGAAATAAACGATTTCTACATTTGCCTGCTTCCAATTAAACTATAAGAATAACTAGTTATGGCCTAAAACCATTTGCACGTGTACTGAAACTAGTATTTAATTAATGTTTAAGTAAACAACGCCGACACTGCGCGGCCAGTTAACAAAGTGTACGCGGGTCTGATATAGATTGTAAGTTTGAAGTCCCGGAGCTGGGAATCCCTGTTCCCGCCGGGTGGTGTAGGCAAACTGATGTTAGACTTAAACCCCTCACGATGTATATTTTAGATTACGTTTGATGTCGTCTCGAGTGAGGGCGGAGGGCGAGGGCCTGCCGCTGACGCGCGTCGCCCCTCGTCAGCGGGCAAACGCCAGCTCGCTCGACCTGACCTTCAACAAGTACCGTCTAACATATAACTTACCCCTGACAGCTCACTACTGATGTCTCTTCATGTGTCGGCGACGAATTGCCGCGTCCCACTAAATTAAAGTGAAGTAAAACAGAGCGTCATGAAGAAAAGTATCTTACGTCGGCCACGTGCTTAGGCAGGATAGTCTTACTTAGATAAAGTCGCGGGTAAAAGAAGCGATAGTCACAGGAAGAAGGCACGGCTGCGTTACATCAGGAAGCACCTCGCGATAGACGCTGGAATAAAATGAACTGATAGGAGAAGTACGTTAAGGAGAGGAAGAAAACTTGAGAGAAGTGTCATTAAATATCGGTTTAAAAGATTTGCTCCGGCCACTGTATATGCAGATAGTCATAATGCAAACTGCAACTCGGTCACATGAAGTACTCGGTTGGTGCACATGTAGTTTATTGTGTGTGGGGTTAACCTTCTACTGATGCCCGTTGTCTGCAAAATCGGGGGCGAAACCCCCAATCCCGCCCTCCTTCCACCCCTCTCCACCGGCACCACCAGCTTACGAGATTTGGCTCCTCCAGCTACTAAGTATTTGAAAGCTGCCCAGATTGCGCGGCGCCATTTATTTACATTACTTATCTACGTTTCCGGTTCATTGGCCGGAAAAGGAAAATTAAACTATAAAAAAATGTCTTCGCTATGTTCTTCGTTCAATTACACAAGTGATATTATGTTTAAGTGTATATTTAGTGCCATGTACCGAAAAAGTAAGTGATTTAAGCAAAACTTAGTTAATTATAAGTGTACCTTGGACACAGGGGACCCACAAACCAGTGGCTGCTGCTCGCTTACATATCTAATGGTTCAGTTTGGAAATTGCTGGTGTAAGTGGCGCCAAGTTCGAGAGGTGTTGAAGAAACGATCGCGGTGAAGCGTAAGATAGATTTTGGGAAGTATTTGACATCATAAATACAAACTTATTTGATTTGATATTTGTAAAATATTATAATAAACAATCAAACGTTGCGACGAGTGCGTGTCTGTGATAAATGAATACATTACAATAATTAGCTCGTTAAAAGCAACGTAAATAGCAATCACGTGTACAAACAAAATAATCACAGCACAAGTCCATGTAAACAAATTTATGGTAGTCGTATTCAAACTGTTAGAAGTATAGCTCATTGATATAGCTAATTTGATATTAATGTAAAAAAATCATGTTACGTTACAAAGGGACCAGCACCACCAGCCTTACACATACCGTCGAGGTTTTCCTTAGTTACATTACAGAAACTTACGGTAACGAGGAGACATTCCCTCACGCAACGTACGTTTGCTTACCGCACTCCCACCCTGTATTTATATAGGCGTTATAACAATTACTACTAAGCTCACAGCTTTCTCCAAATCTCCGGGCTCAGGTCGAGTGGAACTGATCAAACTAATGCGTTGTCATTAAATAGAGTCAGCTGGTGCCGTGCTTTATGATTTCAATGAGCTGTGCGCAAGCGATAGTTCTCACACTTTGAATTAATATTATGTTATAAAACTTTATGTTCACGTGTCGAGTGTTGCTACACTTTGATTTCTGTGTAACTGTTCACACAAACGCATACCGGCGCCGTTCTCCTTCACCTGCAATGCAAAGGGTATGTCCTTGCAGCTGTCTGGCGGCGCCGCTGGAGCTGATCCAGCTGCAGGTGACCTTCCTTCCACCGCATGCTTAACATACCTGCGTGTATATATGTACACCCCCCTCTACACACCCCCTCACTACGAAATGGTCGAACTTACTATAACCTTTGTTATAAGGACTACATCGAGGAAATATCTTGAAAGTATCGCAGCGTCACTAATTTCAGGATAGTTTTTTTTATTCTCTCTTTACACACATAACAAATAACAAAAATATGTATATCAACAAAAAGTTGAGAAGGCACAGTGACTCAATCGTCTATATTCTATAAATAACAGTTTCCTATCAGGCAGACCGTATGCTTGTTTACCACGTTAGTGGTATAAAAATTTATCTAAACATGTAAATATATCCGTTTTTTTCAATTATTTCTGTATATGTCATGTTTTTACTACTGTTGTGTCGTTGCTGGACAGGTGCCGTTAAAGATCAGGGAACACTTCGCTAATGATTACCCCCGCCACAGTTGCGCCGGAAGTTTGTCAGCGTGCATGCAATTAGAGAGGCGGGAGCGACTTCTGGCGCAGTTCTCCACAACTTCGTCCTGCACACTCGCAGCCGAGGAGTGGGAGCCGCTCGCGGCACAAGTTACGTCTCTTATTACTTACGAGGGGACACTCATCGCACAACTCCGCAAGCGCCGCGAGCGGGGACCAGCTCTCTGCTTTCTCAGTCCTCTGGCACATCCGGAAAAGTAGCGAACACAGGGTACTGTTCTTAAATAATCTTTGTAAAATCAAACATTACTTACACCGACATATTCACGAGCAGATCCGATTTGAAATTACACATTATGCGATAGGAAAAATCCAATTTTCTCACTTCACAGCATCTCTCATCTCTTTGGCAGAGAATGCCTGTAGGCATTAAAAGCACTAATTTTAGGTGCATCAATGAAGTTTTTAAATATATAAAAATAAAAATAAAATCATGTATTTAATCAGTGTACATAGATGAAGGCGACGCGAAATCAAATCATAGTGAAACAGAACCTCTGCCGGGAAATAAAAATTTATTTGTCCCGTCAGATACATTCGTCAAGCAAATTAAAGGAATACCGTCCCCGGGACAATGATGATTTCTATTCTACAAGGTGACGAGATAAGCAAGACGTTCACCTGATTGTAGGTGATACGTTTGCCCATAACATTGCTCTGGTTGAGGTGGTAGCAAATTTCTTACCGGAACACAATAATATTTGCAAATTACTATTTACCGTTAGAAATTCACCGACTCCTGATTTAAATCAATTTTGTTGTACTTCCCCGTAAATGAACACAAACTAATTGTTTTTTTTTTAATTTTACATGATAACCTCAGCTCGGTACAAAAACACTTAGTGCACTAAGTAAACATTACAATTGATGGTGCTCCGTACAGCGGGAGCACGCCCCCGGAGCCCGCGCCGCGTCCTCTCCACTTAGTTAACTAGACGTAACTTGAGCCGCAAACTTGCCTCGCAATTAGTGAATGCAGGTAGCTTAATTATGCTCATAAAGTTCCAAGTCACTTCTCTGTAACTTGCACGCCGGAGATACTTATAACTTGCCGTGTAACTTCGCCGGCGGTATGTACATGAAGATTTTGGCCCCTTTCAGTGACTTAATGCGGAGTTATTAAGTAACGATGCGGTCCGCTTGAAGGGAGATATATTTACTGAATGTAACGCGGACACATTTAGTTGTATGGTCAATTTACTTCATAACGATTGCTGCGTCGTCACACAACATCCTTGGAATATCCTATTCATCCACAAGAACCTAAATTTGAAAGTAAACTATATTCAACTACAGCCCCAATAAACCAGATCCAGTCTTAAAAAGTTAGCATACAGATGTAGAATAGTTTCTTATCGGTGCAAAAGAATCTGCCTGCGCTCAGGGTTCGGGTCCAAGCTCCTGGATGTCTGAGGAGTTCTAAGTTTATTCTCTTTAGGGAGAAGCTGATTTATTTGAAATCAGTTACACTTAAGTTCTGTTTTTGTCATTTCTCTAGCGGTGTTAGTAGTGACAAGCATCTTTTTCTTGTATTAAACTACGAGTAGAGTGAAGAACTCACGTGATAGTGAATGATACACTCTCCCATATAAATAACGAAATGTGTTGCCAACTATTGTAATCGGGTTAAAAGGTAAAGGTTGCAGCAACTGAGAGTATCTGTGGAATATATCAAAGTACCGCAATACACCACAACTGAATACCATCGCTTTTGTTTATTACATAACCTCACACACGATATTGTGGTGAACGTTTGTTATAGATATATAGACATTTATATCGCCAAATGTTTATACACCGACATAGTAAAAAGAACCATGTCGTAGTAAAAAAATTTCATTACTCTTCACAGCTCGGTTGCATACACGTAATATGTGGGCAACGTACCACAGGGGGAGAGGGTGAGGGTGAGCCGCCTGAGGACGCTCAAAGGAAACTATTTCATTAAGTACGTACCGGGGCGCCCGCTGGAACCAGCGACCTGCTGCTGCCGAAAATAAAAGGTGGTTCGAAGGAAATAAAAGAAACTTTCAATAAGCTTTTTCGCGGCGCTTTCCCGCAACAATAAAAACTAGTCACGGGTAAGAGCAGCTCCCCACAGGTATGGTCGTGGGCCTTCCTCCCCTCCTTCACCATGTGAAATACACACTTTCTGAATATTGACGGCACCTCGTGTGTTATTAAGTTGCAGCTCGTTAAAGTTATTGTGGCACAAGCACCAAGAGCTCATCAGGATGTGCTGATTTACTGGTGATAGGTCTCTTTTGCTAACGACCATCTAGGTAGGTAACACCGCAGCATCCATTTCTACTGCCAAATAGTAACTTGCAGACATTACTGTGTTTCCGTTTGAAGAGTGGTGTTAGCAGGTGAAATTAAGGTGATGACTACCATCATTTAAGCAAGCGTATCACTTACTATCAGATGAACGAGTTGCTCGTCTCATCATTGTCGGATAAAAATATGTGCTCTGCTAAAAACCTTCGCACGTTATTCTGCTTAATATGCTGAGCTGCTCACTGCTGGAATGCACACACTACAGACACACGCTGTAACGACGTCATATTTATGACATCGGTGTTAATGGATTTTGCGGTATAGCCTCCGGTAACGACGTATACCAACTGAATAACAGATTACACCGCAGTATTTTTACTATTACACATAAATAATTTGAAAGGTAATGGTTTATAAAGTCGCGTCGTATAGTCAGTCCTCTCGTAACCCATCGAATTGGCTGTACAGGCTATAAAAATCTGGCTTAACCACTTCACAGCAGAGACGGTGCGCCCGCCGCACTGGTTACGCGTATATATGCAATATGTGTATATGCAAGTGCCGCCGGATGCACTGTTTAGCTATTCCTTTAGGTCCGCAGACCGCCCCTGTATTACGGCGGATTACCATCCTTTTCATGAGCGTCCCCGGCAAACGTCCAATGAATAGTTTATCCTTAAATTTTACATAAACTTACTTATATTTTATTCAGAGTATAAACTGTACTCATGTTAATGTGCGGCGATATATCTAAGACTGCGCGGAAAAGAGCTTACTGCGTTTTGACTAAGCAATGGCGAAGCGCATCGCTGAAGAGCGTTATTCAGGATTATGTTGTCCTAGCCAATATAATTACTAGCAGGTAAAGGTCTGCTACGTCTCGCAGTTTCAAACTCCTCAATTTCCTACAACGTCTTACATCGTATTCTACAAACGTCCAATTCCAGCGGCATCGATGTGTTCCCGCTGAAAGAACGCTGCGGTATTTTACCTCGAGAGAATTGAAATTTAAATAAGCCAACGGCATATTGAGCTTTGCGAAGCGCAGCGGCACGAGGCGGCATGAGGCGGCACGAGACGGCACGAGGCGGTCGCGAGTTGTATAAAATTAGCGTGGCAGAGGCTGGCGGCGCGCCAGGCCCCGCAACACCTGTGTGGTCGCTTTGTTCTGTGGAATTGCACATTTCAAGGAAATGCACTCTCCAGCTATTCGCTGCGGACTCCCTTTTTTCTTAAAATTCTTTATGAAAAGATTCCAAAGCAGACACACCCCGTTGCACAACTAACATTACAAGCGCATTTACTATTCACATTTTATATTACTCTTAAACCAATTTTTGACGGTAAGAAAACGGCTGTTAAATTCACGTAATTATGTTATATTGGTATTAATATTACAACAAATTAAAAAGAAAACGATGTTGTATTGCAGAAGCGAGATTGGGAGCGATCTGTTGGGAACGTGGAAGTTGTAATGGTGGGGCGGCGGCCTGACACGTGCAATGACTATTGAAAACAGATCGAAAAAGATTTTCTAGAGAAATAATACGACCCCGTTGTGGTTGCAAGGTATAAAGGAATTTCAAAAATGTATTAATTTTTTTAATCACCTCCACAAAAAGTTTAAATGGAGGTGAATAATAGAAACGTTAAAGTGAAATAGCAGCGAGCTGGCGGGCGGCCAGCGCTGCCAACGCTGCCAGGGCGGCGTTAGCTTGGAGCCGTTACGTACGTTATCTTAAGCTGAAAGGCGACCTCTTGGCCCCGCCCGGGCGGAATTAAGGTGCAGGACATTAATAAAATTGATTGCGTGCGTTCCTGGCGCTGGTCTGTGGCCTCTTTCCACTACGAAGCGAGCGCGACATGTCGCCGTGCAACCAAAATTAAACATGAAATGATGATCTGGCGAGAATGGAACGGGCTCCCTCCGATCTTAAATCAGTTAAAGCTCCCGTCTTACTTACAGCCGCTTTATAGTAAAGACTTGGTAAGGTTTTCACGCAACCTCTTCCCAGGGAGACACAGCGCCACTTTTCGGTTCCGCTTAAGCACCACAGAACTTGCAGCGCAACTTAGGAGGCATGTAATTGACAGGCGGCAATTTATCACGGTTTTTTTTTCTTGCAGGTCGGTGCTCCAGGCCGTCGACTGCGCCTGGGTGAGTAGCTGTGAGCGACAGTTAGCTGACTCCTGCACCACTAACTAGTAGACTTAGCCTAGGCATGCTGCCTTGGTTGGAATTTGGTTTTAAATTGAAAACTGTACGGTTTTGTACTAAGCTTCACTATTGTAAATTATTTTATTAATTTCGTTATGTATTTCAAAACGTATTACAAATTGATCATATTAAGTTTTTGTTGCCCAACATCATTTTGCAAACATTATTGTATTTCAATGTTAAAATCGTTGTAGCGTACGGAGAGGTCAGGATAATGACGCTGAACCCTTTCGTATCAAAGCAATGGGTACTATTTATTGCTGTGTTAAATTTCTAACCAGAACACTACCAGTGTTATGCGCATATATGTAACCAACAGACGCCGGAGTCTTCCCGGTGCGTACCCTGCCGTCTTCACCGGGACCTGAGTTCTCAGCAGGGTACAAGCAACACGGTGTTTTGAATACAAAAGAAAACCATAAGACAAATGAAATTTTAGTGAACGAAAACTTATAAACGAAGAATTAAATCATCACGTGATCATCAGCCGATAGACGTTCACAGCTGGACAAAAGACTCCCCTAATAATGGAGAAATTTGTGCAGTGTTCCACTACGCTGGCACCACGCTGGAAAATTACGCGATAACTTGTTATTAATATTGTTATACAATAAAACAATTACTGTTTTATTTAAATAGCCATTTAAATTGAAAATATAGTATGATTTTTTTCCGAAAACAATCGTTTTAACAATACATGTACACACACAATGTGACACGTGTAAATCGGTGTGCGTGTGTGTATTTTTATTAAAACATTGGTTAATTAAAAACTACAAATTGTTTCCGCTGCGAGTTATCCGGAAATCGCTTTGTGTACATTTTCCAATGAAATTGCGTAAAAAGTCCCGCGTCACCCCGCAATACATCAATGTCGCACTTCGATTTAACTAAAATTCCAGGTCGGAAAGCGGCGGGCGGCGAGAGGCGAGAAACGAACGTCTAGTGATAAGTGGCGGGAGGCCAACGTCTTGCAGCATGAGACAAAAATATACCGTCGGAAGGAAAGCGTGTAGCGGCGAGAGACAAGCGTCGAAGGGCGGGAGGCGAACGTTTTGCATCAGGAGACAAAAGTGTAGCTGCGGAAGGAAAGCGTGCAGCGGCGGGCGCGCTCACCTCAGTAGTGTTTATTGTGATAAATATAACTTGTCTCTTAATATCTTTTATGCTAAAATATTTGTTTTCACCTGCGATTGAACAATGTCACTTTATGAATGCAAATCTCTCAACTCGCACTTGTCCCGTGCGGCGAACGGGCGCGGCCCAGCCGCCCCGACGGCTCCCAGAAGGGGAACATTACACAACTTTGTCCAGTACTCGCATGTTGTTTTTAACTTGTATTTAACTGTGCCCTGATTATGGAGCTTCAACAGTTCCGGGTAGAACCCCTTTTGTTTGGAAGATCTATTTCTAAAATGTTCTAAACTACAGCTACAATTAATATTTATTAACTTGTTACTACAATTAGTTTATAGAAAATTTTATTGATGTTGATTTTAATTATTTTAAATACAACACCGCGTTACCCGCCCGCTCCCGCACACCCCTCACCCTTGTTCCCGGCTAATTAAACAAGACATTTAATTACCCCGTCTAGTAATTAACTGAGAAAAGCTCTTTACATCAAACAATTACAGAGTCGGTCAGCAGATCGCCGGGCCGACTTCCGGAGGTGAATTAATTCACATCGTTACGGCGAAGGGGGAGCGTTGAAGACCCCCCTCTCAAGGAGTGCTAATTGAGACCTGGGACCGCGTTAACGCGCTGCGTAATCACGCTCTCATTAGGATTTTAAATATTTTTATTTTAACATCGCTGCCCCCTAGCCGGCAGCTTTTTTACGGGACCCTATTACTTTTCCGGGAGTTGTTTATTACTTAATTACTAACACGATGATCCCTCCCTCTCCCTAGCCCTTCCCCTGCAGCATCGCTTTTTTTATGTACATTACATTACGTAATAAATTGATATAACCAACACTAACTATATAAATAATTTGTATTCTATTGCCAGATTTCTTTTTTGATGTTAAACTTATAAGTTACGCGGTACGGATTTAACCTATCAAGACTAATAATTTTGTGTTTTTTTGACACATGGTTTCGTTATCCGCTAACGTAACACCAGCAGACTAAATCAATTACAATGTAGCCAAAAAATGTATAGATCATTTAATTAATGAGACTGACAGCATACACGGGCCGCGATGAGTGATCACCTGCTCGAGGTGAACGATGATGACAAATTTTTACAGAAAAATGAAGCTTGCGTCGTAACGAGCTGATGAAAACACGATTTAATTCACAGGACAATCGAGGTATTTCGTGTTTACATACATCTGTAAGCATGCAATTGGAAACCCCTCGCTTGTAATCGGTTGATATAGTAACGTCATCCCCATCATCAGCCGATGAACTAATTCCATCTAGTTTATTTATGTTTGTTGAGTGTTTGTTTCTGTGGTAATCTATACAAAGCGAACAATGAGCGCTATTGAAACTCGGTGCTGGTGATCACACGGCTCCTACCTTCGACAGGCGTCGGACTGTTCCCGGTTGGTAAGTGGTCCCGTGGTGGAACAGCGCTTCAATCTTCACTACCATTACCTAGAAGGAGGTTTGTATACAAGTGTTAAATCCTGCGACTCAATAATTACTATAGCAAAAATACACAGAGAATAGTTCGCGTGATAACAAAATTGGTTTTTGGACTGGTATATTGAAACTAGGTCTTTTCAATTATATACTAAAATATATTAACTTTTATAATCTGCAATAATAGATTTTTTTTATTGATAGATACATTGTAGCATGTGTCGTTGCTAGAGGTCTACAGTGTTAAATATTGTTTGTCAATGTTCTCACTTGTTATTTCCTCTGATGAAGGTTCAGGAGCCGGGATGGACCCGCCCGCCACCCCCACCGTCCGTCGCATACAGATCGCCCTGCAGCTGATCGCCTCGCTTAAGCTCTTCTCTTATCTCTTCCCCCAGCAGGCGGTCGTCTACGGTACGTATGGCTTTGTAAGGGTACTGCTCGCACCGGCCGGACTTCGCCCTGCCTCTATCTATATATTTTTTTTTTTTTTTTTTTTTTTTTTTTTTTTTGGGGGGTTTTTTGCGGGGGGGTTTTGGGGGGGGGGGGGTTTGGCACTACACCCCCCC
>DWLS01006499.1:0-11558 GCA_018246255.1 Pachliopta kotzebuea | reverse complement strand
CTTAATAGCTTAAAAGCCTTTATACGCACAGCATCTAAGAGTAATTTACATAATTTTTTAAAAGGAAAAACCTTAAACCGTTTTACTTTTATATATTAAAGAAACAAAAACAGTTATTATATTGTATCTATACTATACGGTGTGACAAGAAAACCATAAATGTTTTTTAACTTGATTTAGCATTGTGATTGTTACAAGACATCCATTCTGCTGTTGATTTTATAATAAACGAACGCCTGAACAAGAAAGTATTTAAATATTAAACCTTCTATCATAAGGATATATTCAATATTATTAATCCACCAAGCGTGCAATGGTGAATACCAGCTTAAGCTTCAGGCCAGCTGTTCCACGAAACCTGTGTTTATATAACATCAAAAATTACAAACTGTACAAGAGCAAAATTAAAGAAAATATTTTAGCTATTCTTTGTATGACAGAAATAGAACAAAAGAATGAAAGAAATAGAAATAATTCGCTGTATTTATTACAGACTGCGTAGGTGAAGATGGAGGAATGCAGTGAAAAGGAAAATAACGTTCAATACATTGTAAGTATTTATTGATCACAAACCCGGGTCTATTTTTGGCGAGGTACAGATTTCCATTTTTAATCTGTTTGATATCTGGATAAGTTAAACCAAACAAAACTTAATTTCAACTTCGACTTCTAATAATTTCACTCTACGTTATTTTTTCAGAGCATGAAAAAAATTTTTATGACGTATATCATGTTCTATACTCTAGAAGAAGGCGCTATACATATAAACAATTTTGTGCCTTACGACTAGCCCCAATATTACTTGAGGTTGGATCTATTGTTACTTTGGGACTTTCTAGAATAAATCCTTTTTCCAAAAACCGATTTGTAGTCCTTATTTCTCACCATTTATTTATCGGCGACAGTAATCATTTACTATCAACGAACTAATCTGAAATAAGTGATCTATTTAAAGAAGCACAGAATACCGACAATAGCACAGCTTCAATTGTGGTACATACAGAAATTCATAATATTGTAAATGTAAAAAGAAGTCTAATGTCTGTCTAAATGTGAGATTCTTCTGCAGATATGTTAGAGCTTTTGAGCAGCACACGGATTATCTCGAAAGTAATCGCTAAAAAGGATTGATGAATTCTTCAAATATATCACATTGTATTTTAGAGTACAATGTATCTAGAATTAATAAAAAAGCACGTGAAAATATAGCCCTTTACATCGTTATAACATGTTCATATGTTAGACAATATTATATCAGACTTCAGTAATCATTTGAATATATATATTAAAAGGATTCATTATTCAAGTTTTGATCAAATCGTGAGTCTCATGGGGGAGATGTTTTAAACATAGCCAGTACAGGTTTCATAGCGGTTCAGCTAACCTCTTAACATGTTATCTGGAAGTCTTTGCTTCGCCTCGAAAGCTACATATGATGATTTTTTTCTATTAATTATATAGATTACAGTCCCATTTGACTTTAAGCGGGCGAAGAAGTTAGGTAGTAGTATTTTATTCTATAACTGTTGGAATGGTAGTTTTTTCAAACCCTTTCAGCTTACTTGACAGGAAGTGTAACCAGCAACTGATTTATAGCAACTAAATTGATACTTATTTACTATAAATCTGTTGTTGTAAGAGTTTATGTGTTTACATCACGTAAATTGATATCATGTCTTAATTCATCAAAGATAAAAATCTTCATGTATACAAATGTATTCGCCGTCTGTGATATATCGAGTCGTTGCGAATAGTATGAAAGGTATGAAAGAAATCCTTACATTTCATCAAAGAGCTGAAGTACGAAAATGTAATGAATTATTGGGGCGTAGCTGAAGCCTTTGCGCCGGATGCCGCCTACATAATGCTGCAGAGCATATAAGCTCACGTGGTGCGGGAAAATCAGTCAGTCCTGTGCGGGCCCCCACGCAGACAGTCATCCCTCTCCCGGCCAAAGCTTGCTCCGTACAATATGGGCATTTTGAGGTAAATATATCGTTTATATTATATTTTGCACAATAACAACAAATTAAAGCAAATCTATTCAGAAAAGGTACAATAAAAAAACTATACTTAATAACGACTTACGCCATCATTAAAATTTTGCTCGTACAATTCTATCTAACCTATTAATGATTACGGTGATTAACATCTGTTGATAAAGTATTACATATAAACAGATACTCTTATTTAGTATATATATGTATATATACTAAATAGGAGTATGTTTGTATATATATGAACTAAAAAACGTTTAAAGTGACGAAATTATAAACAACAAACGAAATGAACGGAACACAGAATCCGTTGGCATTAATAATATAACATTAAAGAAACATTATCTATATGATTTATTTATATATTAAATCATTTTTAGGATCTTGTTTTGATATAATAAGTATTTACCAAATACATAATTCGTAGCGGATATTCTCTGGGGGTAACTTTACTAACGAGCCCATTGTTAGTACGTTGAGTAACTTCAAGTTGAAGAATTTTATAAAATATTAAAGTTTACAATATATCAGTACACTAAAAAATTTTTTAAGAATTAACAAGTTAAAGTTTATTATAAAAGCAAGTTATAATAATAGTAATAAAAATATATAACTTAGGTTTATTTGGGGTGTAAAAAATAACAAGTTGCTTTGTAACATGGAAGTGTTTAGTTTGAGTCTAGGGACATAAAGGTTGTGAAGTTTGATTGGTGGTGTTTTAAGCAATGCTACACAATAATGACTGTCTAAAAGTCAATGTTGCTCTAATTGTTTTCAGAGCATAATTTTGAGCTCGACGCAAAGTAAGATTTTAAGTCTCGTTACCTTAGTAAATTTACTAATTACCCATTCAAGCCAAAACACAGTAACGTTTTCACAATGCTAGACGCAAAATAAGCGTTGAGGCGCTTATCTAAGTAACATTTTACCAAAATATCCACAGACACGACGAATTTGTACTTAGATGATGATGCGACTAAACAGTCAAGAGTTATGTTACTAATAAGAACTATATTTTTGTTGTTTTAGTAAACGTACAACGGCATGGTGTGCGGTGACCATAGCCGTGGTGCTGGTGATGGCGGGAGCAGCCCTCGGCCAGTACGAAGGCCCGCCTCGTGTTCCTCTCGAAGAGGAGTTACTATATCAGGTGAGCTATCATATGAGATAGGCGTTCACACTTATCTTTTTAAAATTCACAACACAGAGCACAGAAATATATAACGCGTCATATGCATTTCATTTCCTAGGAAAATATTAATATGGAGCCAGGACTTAGTGCCGAAGCCGGAGGTATCGAGAAGAGCTTAATGTTGGACAAAGAACTAAACAAAGCTTTGATCTTGGATAAAATAATGCAAGGTGTGCAGATGGAGAGCGAGAATCCCGAAGAATACCCTGGGTAATACAAAATAGAATTTTAAGTATACTTATTATATTTGGTTTGTTTACACGCAGTTATACACTCTCATTCTCTAAACGTAACTTCTCAAGCTTGTATTAAAAGGTTATTTTATGTTATCCCGTTTATGCAGCACCATCTCAGAGACTACCGACTATTTGGACTTTACTCGCAAGATGCCTGGAACAATTGATACGAAGGACATGGTCACTAAGAGGTTTGCTGATAGCCTAAAGCAGAGGGAGATAAGGAACGGTGGCAACACTAGCACCCCACCGCAGCGACGATGGAAGACTAAAAAGGGTGAGGATAAATATGTTTAGGTATTCATGTCATTTTATAACGCTAAATTAGTCGCTAATATAGTCATAAAACGATGCAATTCGAGTACAAC
The DNA here is from genome assembly GCA_018246255.1 of Pachliopta kotzebuea. NCBI lineage: Eukaryota > Metazoa > Arthropoda > Insecta > Lepidoptera > Papilionidae > Pachliopta > Pachliopta kotzebuea. The sequence goes on along the minus strand of DWLS01006499.1, from coordinate 7,765 downwards.
ACCTCCTTTATGATATAATTATTTATATCCACAGTGCCGTTTAAATCGGTATGTAACAATATTAGCAAATTTATATGTAAAAGCATATAAATATTGTATGTATTAAGACGTTAACTAGACAAGTAAGTTCGGTAAATAATCCACCAATCAAACTGTACTGGAAGTAGCTCCGGAATCGGAGCAGGGCCCCCTGCATTATAATACTAGCTGCTACCTACTGAGATATAAACTTTTTAAAAGCTTTATCTTGTATCTAACTTGATTATATAGTTCTGCAAAAAGAGACTCAAATAATGTAACAACTCTTCCAAGTTGGCTATAACACTTACGACAGGCGAGCATACTATTAGTTATTTTATAAAAATATACAGTAAACTACTTGCTGTAGGCTGTTAATGTTCATACTGTAGTTTATATAATAGATAAGTATTGCATATGTTACTAAATACAAATTTCTTTCCTTTACAGGGACTCAAATAATGTGCTATTTTAAACTTTGCTCTTTCCGACTACCATCTTAAACTACATTACTCAGTAACAAAACAAAAATGAAGATTCGATTGGAAATTTGGAAATATGGAAACTGTGATCTCAACATTATTAACCCTGTTAGATATTTAACATGTATTTTTAGAATATTCTTGTGTAGCGTTTGAGATCTCTGCTAGATTGTAATATTATTGTATGTTATCTTAATTTCATCTTAATGCGTTGTTTTTATTTGATTTAGTAAACTTATGTCAATAGTTTAAAAACTTAAACCATTAAGTTACTACTCAACAAGTTCTACTACACTTGAAAGTTTTTCAATAAATATTTTTGTATAATCCCATCCTTCCTTATGTTTTATGTCGTTTAGTTAAAATATAATAATTTGTCATCTTATGTCTATGATATAATTGTTTGTATGTCTTTTATATAATTGTAACCTTTATAGTACATCATACGGTCAATTTGTATCAAAATTAAAAAAAAATATCTAGTAAACGTTTCTCAAACTGTTATACATCTTAAATATTAACTGTTTATTACCGTGGCTACTGACGTAGTGATTACGCGCTAATTTATTAATATAATTAAATACATTCATGAAATGAACATCGTCTTATTATTACATGAAAATAACTTAATATATAGTGTATAGTAACTGAGAAAATTTTCATATTATTTATACAAGACCTAAATTTTTAAGATAAGTTTTTAATGCACCATTTATACATCTAATCGACGATTGACCAGAGTCCTGAAAACATTATTTCAAGGTAATTTTTAAGTAATTTGCAATCAATCATTAGTTTATCGCAGTTTAAGTTATATGCTATACCTTATCCTTTGTGTGGGAGATAGGTTGGCACCGTAAGAGGGAATACCTCTCATTAAAAGTTAGCAAATTTTACTGTGGTTTTTAGTAATTTAGTTCTTACTAAAAATAGCCCTTAATTGGTGGAAAGTATTGATAGGCTGAAACGATGATACTTTATCGTATTGACGTTCGTTGCTGAACACAGGCCACTCCTGGAAAGCTCCGCGCCAATTGCTCCTGAACATATATACCGTTATATATATATATAACATATATACATTTAGGTTTGTAATCTTTTACTTAGTAAGGAGATTTAATACTTTATATCTCAAGGCGACGAACGCAATGTGGTTTTGATCATCTTAATTAGCGCTAGGTTATTATGAGCAAGCTTATCACTTACCATAAAGTATACGCTATGCTCATCTCGTAGCCTAATCGAATAAAAAAATCTACATACAGAAACAACCCCTATTATATTTGACAACCTTTAAAATTTTATAAAGGAGTTTAAAGACGTTATAATTAAAATGTTAATACTGTGTGCTCGTAATGTAAGCATTGAGCAAATACAATAATGATTTGGAAACGTTTGATATAGGGAGAGTATTTATACTGCCGTATTTACTATAATATATACCTAAGCAAATATTGTTCGTGGTAAAGGCTCAGTGAATGTAGGATTTAAATAAGTAATGTGCGTACTCCCTTTGAATCGTTTGTCGAACGTTTTTGGAGGAAAGGAGGAAAATACGGATTTTTCCCTTAATTCTACCAATATTCTTTGTACGGATAGCTTCGAACCGTTATAGTTCACATAATATTTTTAACCAGCAAAAAGACAGCCCGATAAACTATATTTTTTATATTACCATGCAGTTATTTACGTAATCTCCTATAACGGTGATATTTTTATTGAAAAGTGTGACTGAGTCACTGCTGCCAAAAAGACAATTTTATTTATGTGAGTAAACCTTCAAAAGATATTATCCAGTGTGATAGAAGAGACCCCGGGATCAATAAAAGTCACCAATCTGTCCTTTCTGTGTATATTAATATAAACTTCATGAATTGGAAATTAAACGTTAAAAAAGTTTCACTAGAAATTAGAATAAAAATCATAGTTTTTGGGGTGATTAAACAGTATTTTTTAAATTATAGTTACATCAAAACTAGATCAACGGTTTGTAAGCTACAATACCACAGACAAACAAAAAATACATCATAGGATAATTAACAAGTGAATCTGAAATATTGAGTCCTAAAGGCAATGAAGACTACGGCCTTCAGGAGTGGAGTAGATACGGGTAGAGGCGCACAGCCCGTCCCTCCACTCGTCCCGGGGAGGGGCTTCTTCATCCTCTACGAAGAAAAATAATAAAGTAGTAAACATCTAATAAAAATAAGGCTCTATAATTTAATATGATCTTTTACTCACCAAGCGAAAGATAAAATACAGATTCCCATGTCTCAGCGAAAGATAAAATAATTTCCTTGTCTTATTATTAATAAACAAACGTGAAAAAGATTTTTGTAGTAAATTTTTTTTTTGTTTTTGAGTACAAACGTAGGAAACGTGGTCATTATGAAATATGAGATTTGGCTTAATTAAACTTCATATTTCAAGAAGCACAAAAAAATTAAAAATCTTTTCTACGTCGACATTTTTTCCATAGCCTTTGGAAATAACTACACTATTTGTTACTCAAAAAAAATTGCTTCATCATAGGCAAAAATATGGATACTGATCAACATGGAGCTTCTTTAAACACCATCCAGGGAAATCATTAAATTAATTGGAAACGAGGATATTGAAGAAATGTTTACCTTTAGTGGGCACGTTGGGTTCAGAAGCCGGCAGAAAGTATTGGTCGAAGACTCCTGTCCCCAATTTCGACACCAACTTGCGGAGGCGCCACATTTTGATCTTCTGGGATAGCCCCGCGGTATGGCGTATGCTCATCATAATGTAAAGATTTTAGAAAACTTGATAAGTTTTCAAGAGTATGTTCGGAATGCTACATGTCATTTGCAAGTCACTTTCATTTCTTTTGATATTTGAATTTTTAATTACAATTATACATCGTCTATTCTGTTTTAGAAAAATTGATAGACAAAGGTTTTATTAAAGTGACTAACGAGTATATAATAACAGACTAGCGGGAAACAAACCTGAGGACCGATTGACACGCATGTGCATTGTGCGTGAGCCTTATGATTAAGAAGAATATCGTACGATTAGGAAATCTTCATACAATCTCAACTTCGTCGAAAACATAAGACATTCATCATCATTTCAACCGATGGACGTCCACTGCTGGACATAGGTCTCTTGTAAAGTACTCCACGAAATACGATCTTGTGCTGTTTGGATCCAATGGCTCTCAACGACTGTCTTTATGTCGTCCACCTAGTGGTAGGTCTGCCAACGCTGCGCTTTCCAGTACGGGGTCGCCATTCCAGTACTTTCAGTCTCCAACGACCATCGATTCTACGACCTACGTGCCCTGCCCATTGCCACATCAGCTTCGCGACGCGCAGGGCTATATCGATAACATTAGTTCTTCTGCGGATCTCCTCATTTCTGATTTGATCACGCAAAGATACTCCAGCATAGCCCTCTCCATCGCACGCTGTCATTCTGAGCTTTCCTATGAGGCGCATAGTTAGTGACTTTCATATCACATTACAGAGTCAAAATTTTTTAAACAACTGTAATAAATAATATTGAAAATGAAAAATTTGTATCAAATAAAATAAGTTGACCCCAAGTAGCACAGGGTTCTCACTCATCATCCCAGTAACTAAAACACAGTTCAATACGCAACAAGGTAATATATCATATTGCTGCTGTTTTGCTACTGATATGATCGCTGAAGTATCCGCAAAATATACCTACCACTGGTTTACATATATTTTTTTCTTATACTTACCATCACAACTTGCATCTCAGTAATTTTCATGTTTCTTTATTATCCTATCAAGCCGATATATATACTGTGCGAGATGTTTTAAAAGTAAATTTTAAATTTAGAAGTAAATTTAAATCGTCGACTTGCTGAAGTTGTTTGTAGGAATTTCATAAGTAATTAAAGACTTCGTTAAAATATTAATACAGCATTTAATACATAACATTACATTACAATCCAGATGGCACCGCGTGAAGGCACGACCGACCGCTCATCGAGCGCAATTTTCTATATACATACACTTAACTTACTGAAAAACTTCGTTGTTAAACATCATAAACAACAGCTTCGCCTCCAAGCCCATAGACTATAAGGCACATTTCATTTCAAACAAAAACTATCGATTCTCCTAAAGAAACCAACTTTAAATACGAACTCAATAAAATCAGAGAGCAAAAACGAAATATCCTCGCTTTATTATCTATAAGCTTGAAACCGAATTCTAATACTGTCTTAATAATAATAAATTAATTTGTACGTCTCAATGCTTATCGTTTTGCAACATCACGTTTAAAAAAAAATACGAACCCAGAAATAACTCTGAACGAAACTAATTAAATTATCACGAATAATTTATGATACATAAAAGACATCAGAAAGGTCTAGAAAGCTCTATTTTACTTAATAAATCACCATTAAAAATACAATGTGAACAATATAAGAAATTTAACGAGTCTAAAAACAATAAGTTGATGAAATTTGATATATTTTTTTAAATAACTTAAAACAGTGGGTAATTTTTTCCATTAAATAAACAACTTAATGAGCAAACAGATAAAAAATGTTAAGTTTGTTATAAAAAAATTTGCGTTTTCTGGGAACATGTTGGTTTCCTCACAATAATTAACTTCACCAGAAGCACTGTCTCAATGGGATTCAAATCCGAGCCTCTTCGAGAAGTATAGCACATACGACCCACAGATAATCGACTTACTGTTACTTTTACAATTAAAAGAATTAAGTTAATTTGTCGCATTAAATGTTTTAATCCAATACATATAAAAGTAATGAGGATTGTTAGTACGTTAATTATGAAATTAAGGTACGTAATTATTGTTCCATCAATATATAAATATACAACAATAAGCTATAATAGGTGATGAGCGTAATTTAATAATAATTACAATCTTTGTCTAGAACAATTTCAGAACAAAACTATCATTAGTGTTATATGGATTGTGTAATTTTAAATTAAATATTTTTTTAACGTTTCTCACTAAAAATAACTTATTTATTCCAAAAACTCACGAGTTAACTTAGTACTTAATAACACAAGACAAGATAAATCTCAAGTCTTCAATTAATCGAGCAGCAAAAATTCTCGTTTAACAATATTGAAGTACTTAAAAAAGTAAACTTCTAAATGTGAAAACAAAAAAGAAATTATCGCTACTTTCCTTTTAACGATGTTCATGCTTTATTTTAACAATTTCACTTTAAATAAATACTTTTACTACATAAAAGTGAATTAAGTGACAATACAGCCTTGCGTATGGCAACTAATTAACGGCGCTGTGAAAACAACGCGAAAATTGTTATTATAAATTCAACTTGATTAAGTCTAGTCTCTCCCAATATTTTTGCATCTTGTAAGATACTCTGTTGTGCTTAAGGTTATCAACCCATTGATGGTCACCTTCGCCGTTTAGATAGGTCAATGTATTTCTTTTCAGAAAACAACCACGCCCTCTCTAACGTTATGTTTAAAGAGCTTTTTTATACGACTGCATAAAACAATCCCTTTACCTTTGCATATACTCCATTTGCAAGATACAGTTCCTGTAGATTTTTAGGTTAAGAGTACGGATCTCTTACATTTTCGTGTTTGTTATAACAAAAAAAAATGTAAAAAGCTCGTAAATCTTCTATCGAGCATTGTTACCAAAATAAAACAACATATACATACAGATAGATATACAGGCAGTGCCCGCACGTCTGTATGGAACAGGCTTATCTTTAACAATATGTTAATTTACATTAGCACTGAACTACGAGATGTGAAGTTCATCAATGCACCGTAAATAGAGGCGAGGCTACGCGCGCGCTGATGCTGGGTGGTATGTGATGACGTTGTGCGCATGCGTGAATGGGGGTACAGGACTGTGAGGAGTAGGGCTGGTGGGTGTGGGGCTACCGGCCGCCGGCAGCTGCAGGGCGCGGCTCTTCCCACCAAGCGTGCAGCGCGTGGTCACACCGCTCTCCACCTCCACTATTAACTCAGAACCTGTCAATCTGTTAAAAGAAATATTTTCATAAGTATTGACTAAATATGCAGATTATTTAACAATTTATATAGTAATTGTTTGCTATTTTGACTATTTAAACTGAATGCGATGCTTTGAACAGAGTAAGGGCACTGATCTTTTAATTTACGCTGCGGTGTGATACTTTAGACCAGAGTTCCCCAAATTTTTTTGTGTCGTAGACCCCTTGCCATGTTTTTCCGTGTTGTGTAAACCCCCTACTTACCTGATATTAAATTTCTAACTGTAGTGACGTTTAGTGTTAAAAACTTAAAGTAAAAACATATGTAAATTTATACATTTATTAATTGAATTTAAATTAAAACTACACAAAATAAAATTTTGTATCTGTTATGTAAAAATAAAACAACATAAGCAATAAGTCAATATTTTTAGTGAGAAGGATGTGTTGAGATCCACTATCGTGGACCCCCAAATTTTTTTTTCCAAACGTAGACCCCTTTGCAGGTTGTTATAGACCACTTTGGGAATCACTGAGTTAGTAACAAATGGTAATGTACACTCACGCGTGGTATCGGTGAGCTAGTACGCCTAGTAGTTCGCCGACCAGGTCGGGCGAGCGTTCGGCTGGCGCGACTAGCCCCAGCACGAGGTCGTTACGCGCGCTCGGCACGCTGATAACCGCCAGCTGGGCGTCACCGCTCATCACGCGCACCGCGCCCACCTGTCATACAAAGACGATTCCGTTTACACTATTTTAATTCTCAAAGGTATATATACGACGGCGCGTCCCTAACGCCATCTATAATTTAAATGTTGAATTGTAATTTTTGAGTACTGGCAGTTACAAAACACTGTTCTAATTTCATAACGTAGCACCGAACGCTAGTGGGGGGGTGACTAATTGACAGTTCGGTTTGCCGAACTATGGGTGTGACGTCACGAGGAGGGCGCTGGTGAGCCTTACTACCAACTAGGTCCAAATCCCCACGCCTCCCTCTGATAAGGCATAGGTGCCTTTATATATAATAAAAAACAATTTTAATTTTTTTCGTTTAGTATTTACTAAATATATATATAGAGTATATTATGTATTATTATTATATTAATATTAAATATATAACATTTGTTTTATGTATCTAATTTAATGTTGCGTATGTATTATGATATAGTTTAATATTCTTTTCATATTTATTGTCACACACCTTTTACTTTAACTGCTCTATGCACCTGCCTACCTCATAACATCTCTGCACCACCTAAGGTAGACTGTAAGATAATGCTAATGG
>DWLS01006498.1:0-11561 GCA_018246255.1 Pachliopta kotzebuea | reverse complement strand
CATAATACTTTCTTCAATGTTAGGATCACAAGCACAAGACGGTACGTCTTTGCGTTTAAATTTGTGTAGATATTGGCTGGTTTGTCATTATGATAACGCCAGACCTCACACATCTTTTGCCACTTAACAAAAATAAAGAGAGCTTGGCTAGGAGGTGTTAATGCATCCGCCGTATAGTTCTGACCTCGCACCTTCAGATTCCCACTTATTTCGGTCTCTTCGGAATTCTATAAGCAGTGTCAGGTTAACATCACACGAGTACTGCCAAAACCACTAGTCGCGTGTATTTTGATCAGAAGTCTCAAAATTTCTATAGCAATGGGATCATGTCCCCATCTACAAGATGGCAAAAAGTTATCAAACGAAATGGTACCTACATGTTTTAGTTAAATATAAATAAACTATGTAAAATTTGTTTTGTATTTTCTGAAAAAATGCGAAAAACCTAATATATCTCTTTTATATGTTGATAACCGGAACAGAGCAATGCTGTCATGACAACAGATTTATGGAATATGGATGTAAGCAAGTTCGGAAAGCCCTCTCTCCAGTTAAAATCGAGAATATATCAACCCGACATCGTGGTGAAAGACAAGCGATATGTCAATGCGCCACAGAGGCATTCTATGAATGTGTGACGATTTTTTCTTATTTTCAGTGTTGCTACGTCGTCTATGGTGGGATATATTTTGGGTTTAGGCGACCGTCACGTGCAAAATATTTTAATCGATAAAATAACCGCTGAAGTTATCCACATTGATTTCGGTATTTAATTTAAATTTGTGTATGTTAAAAAACTGTATTGTTAAAGTGCGATGGTAGGATCTTATTTCTGCAGTCCGACCTGGGTGTACCACTGAAATTCTTTTTTCTGCTGCCGAATTGTAATATGCAACCATTATTGCATTCCAATTTATACAGAGTTACAGCTTGCGAAATAATTGAAGTGATTAGGCTTAACATGCTAATCTCAATGTAACAAGTAAAATTAGTTGTTGAAAATATTTTCTTCATCAATATTATTAAATTCATTCTATTAATTTTTACAGTTTATCAGAAATTTTTATTAAAAATTTATTTTGATTTTCGCAATTAATTTATTTTTAAAAACGGTTGAATAAACGTTCAGCCTTCAATTTCTTTAAATAATTTTAATAAATTTTAGGTATCGCGTTTGATCAAGGCAAAGCATTACCAACTCCTGAAACTGTCCCCTTCCGTTTGACGCAGGACATTATCGCAGGCTTTGGGTGCTGCGGAATAGAGGGCAATTTTAGAAGGTATACATGCAGTTTATACAATATTGGTGATAAATCCCTGTTTACTGAAGGTGATTACCGAGGTGGCGGGTAGAAATTGCGCAACCCAGATATCAATTTACGGACTCGCACCCACACAAAAACAAAACCACCTCTGACTGTCTAGACAAGTACTATCGCAGCGCCTCGCCAAACATTGTGTGTTGCAGCTAGTATTATAACTGGACTTACGTAACAACATCTTACTTCAATGTGATCAGCACAATATGGAGCAGTGTACATCGTTCTATTATTAATGAGAACTACATTTTTATGCGTTTCTATAACATACCATTAGGTGAACGTCCTGGTATTCTTAAAGCAACATCAAATAAAACAATAGGAAAAGTCACTATAACAAAATTTTACGCCCATATTAATGAGTAAAAAAATAATATTCACTCTAAATAAATATCAGAGCGTCCATTTGTACTTTTTTTTGCAGATGCTGTGAAAAAACGTTGCAACTCTTAAGCGATAATCAAGAAACATTACTAACGATTTTGGAGGTGCTCTTATGTGACCCTCTCTACTCATGGACCGTGAAAAGCACTTTGAAAGAAAGAAAGTCCAGTACAAGTTGTGAGTATCATATATTACTAAGTGATACTTTGCAGAGCTTGTCCTGGTTATAATAAAATAATAAACAACCTCCACGGTCATTTATCTCGCGGTCCAAATACGTATTGCTGGATGTCTTTTTTCCCTTTCGTTCCCTTGCGCGGTGTGGGTAAGGGCTCTTGGATTGCGTAATTTTCTTTTCTTTTTACCCTACTTCTCGCTTTCATACATCTTATTATCTTTCATTTTTGTCTTTTTAATACATTTATCTAGTTTCCTCTTTCATGCGTCGCCCCTCAGAACAAATTGGCCTCATACTTATCATATTTGTTACAATTTTCTTTTTCCATTAATTTTAATTCTCAAATTATTTTTTTTATTTATTTTAAAAAACTTTATTGAACGCCTTAACGTTACAATGGGCGTACTCAATGCGTAAATGAGGCATTCTCTACTAGTCAACCCCGGGAGAATGTTTAGACGTGAGAGCAAAATATATTTATGTGAATGTTTCTTAATTATTATTTTGCTTCACCTTCCTATTAAAATCAATTGTGATTTAATTTTTCCTTGTAACTTCCTCTACCACCTTCTTGCAATTTTTGATAAATATATAGCGACTTTCGTCTCCACTCGTCAGAGAGGCAATGCTACTAATATCAATTTTCTGGCCAAACTCTTAACTCCCAATCTGGACGCTCTCGGGAAAATATGTGGCAGGAGGTGATCATACACACCGAATTGCTGGTTGCCACATGTCCACAAATACTGTTTTTCTAGGAATTTGCCGGTTTCTTCTCAATCTTTTCTTCAGCAAATATTCAAGTTACGGGAGATTTGAACCGACACTTCCTCAGATGTACTGACACATCCTTACGGACTAAGCGATTATGATTTCGTTTTTATTATTTAGTTTTGATTAATCGAGAACCACAACGATAAACTAAAATATTTAAAATTAACACATTATGGAATTAATATTTGTTGTTGTGTAACTAGATTTAATTGTACATATATTGTATATGTAATTAGATTAACAATTTGCTATTAAAAATGTTAATATGTTTAAAATAATTGTTCGGTTATATAGCAGACCACGGCGGCGCCGCTGCGGGCTCTGGGTTGGCGGAGCGCGCGCTGTTAGCTGTGCGTAGCAAGTTGTGTGGCGAAGAAGGCGGCGCGCCAGGCGCGGTCGCTGTACCCGGACACGTGGCGCGGCTGCTGCAAGCCGCCACGGACCCTGCCAACTTGTCGCGATTATTCCCTGGCTGGCAGCCATATTTGTGACCAGTAATATTATCAAGAAACAAAAAAATGTCAACTGCAATGACATCTCTTTCTATTTAAGCAAAAAATTTAAAGTTTTTAATGCGATATTTTGTTGTGTAAGAATAGATTAGCGGACTATGATCCTGTATCTTCATACTTTCACGTACTTTTTTTGTATGTTGAAATAAATTTAAATTAGTCAAATTAGTATAAGCGCCGTATATATATAATTCCCATCCAACTCGAATTAGACCAGCGTAGTGGGAGATGGTCCAAATCACCTCGTTATCGGGGGAGGCCTGTATCCAGCAAAAGGACATTTATCGGATATATACATGTCTTAATTATAGATACCTGGTAGGTAATACATGTTTACCGCTGCGCAGGTTTTCCAAGTAAGTTTGGTACGCAAAAATCCACAAACGTTCACTACACACTAAATCTCCACAGATACATAGAACTCTCAAGCTATGCGACGAAGTGTTATGACTTATGATTATTATTATGAAATCATGATTAACAAAATGAGAATCATGTCCAGATTCTAGCATAAAATTGTTGCCATAGGGTCTGTCGAATTTCAAATATAATTTTAATTTTATTAAATTAAAAATTAATTAATTTTTTATTATGATAAATGTGTTTAAATGTAAGTGTAAATAATAATAAATTGTTGTCTATAATAATGCGATATTGTGAATAATGTGTTTTCATTTCCTTTCGTCCTACGTAGTACTTATGAGTTCCATTTAAGGCAAGACAATATTGAAATTGAATATCATACCAATAAAAAAGTTAAGTAGATATCTTGGTAGATTTTCTTGACAATAATATGTAATCAATATTAACATATGGCATAATGATGGCAAGTATTACATGTTGGATTAACAATTTGTTTATTGGTAGTCAGGGAATATGTAAAGTAGCTGTGGAATATTTGTGGTTTGTCTTTAATTTTTTATATCGATTAGCACTTAAGTACGATTTCACTTGATAGTCAATGTTTTATTACTTTTAGTGACCAAAAATTTATTTTCAAACAAGTAGTCTTATTATTCGTACATTAAGGGATTGTTGGATATTGCTATATATATTTTTATTATATAGAGGGACCGACTTTTTTTATACCACTAAGGTGGTAAACAGGCATTTAGCTTTCCTGATGGTAAGCAGTTACCGTAGCCTATAGACGCCTGCACCAAGAACCTTATCACGCCCTTTTTGAAAGACTATCCTTCTGTTTCCTTTGGGAAACTCTGCAAGGTGTTCATTCCATAAATTGATGGTTCTTGGCAGAAAATTTTTCTGGAACCGGATCGTACGTGGCCATTGCGGTTCTAAAGTATGAGGATAATATCCCTGTTGATGGCGAACGGTGCGATGGTGAAATGTAACCGAAGGCACCAAATCAAAAAGTTCTGTAGGAAAAATCTTATTACACAGACGATAGAAGACGCATAGAGCAACGAAATCGCGTTTGTGGCTTAGTTCTACCAAGCCGTCCAAAAGCACGGGATCGGCGAGGATTCTCACGGCTCGCTTATGTTCTAAGTCAAGAGGATTATGTTGGTATTATGTGCTCCCTGCATGCGCTAGTGGTGCCTCCGGTGCTGTAGGCGTCTATAGGCTAAGGTAACTGTTTACCATTAGGCAGGCCGTATGCTGGTTTGCCACCTTAGCAGTATAAAAAAAAGCAGTACTCCAGATGCCTCATTTGTATTTTAAAGAGCAATAGTCTCTGCCTCGCCTTGTAGTATCAATTTGTTATATTGAGCACACCAAGCTTTCTTGAACCTAATCTAATCTTGTCCTCTAAATGAATATGGTACTGAACGTCACTGGAATTCTTAACTCGTAGGATGCCTATGCATTGGTTCAGGAACTTATTTTAATGGCTGAATGCCAAAGTATATTTCGCGAGCACACTTCGCCATTCTTATTGTATGGGAAAATATCATGTGCAGTTGTAGTAAACTGTAATCCCGTCATGGATGAAAAAAAAAAATCAAAAACTTTAAAAAAAAATAACTGTTCTCAATTTATTACATCATTAGCCAGAATTTTATTACTATATTACTGTTACATATTAACAGTTTAAAATTTTATTATAATTTAAATTTGAATGTAATATAAAACGTGTTACCTCTTTTTTTATTGACATTGCCTTATATATCTATAATTTAAAACATTTCACTATATCACACCTGGATGCTACCCATTTTTTATTGTTTTCTACGATTTAGTAAGAAGGGGTTGATTTTGTAACAGCATTCTTATTATATTTGACATGTACATCTCACCGGGGTCACCAATTTGGCGGATATAATTACAAGCGTAAATAAAAGAAATTTGTTCTTATTATTGTATTGAAGTAAGTATCTCTTCCTATCACGAATTTGTTACCATGGAAATTAAAACAACAACATCGCCATTTAAATCGTGTACCCGGTCCATATAGTCTCCTTTTTATTGATTGTGTGAGAAAAATGATGTAGTATTGTTGTCTTATGGCGGAGTTACATGTATTAGGTGAAATACGTGGTATTAAAAATAGTGAAGATTCGTCATCACTGTTTTGTCGATATTCATTTCAATCCGGTAGGTACTACAGTTACTTAGAAACCACCTAACTATTAAACATGTAATCCCTATGAATTTATCATTTAAGGACCAAATTGGACCCTCGTTGCTGGATGTTCAGAAGGACAAACAACTTCAGGAAGACCAGATTATAATAATTACGTGTATTGGTCACATCCCATCGATGTACATTATGTGACGAAAGGCATATCAGGTAGGCGAAGATGATATTAAAGATAGAAACAGTTGAACACACTAAACCTTCCTATAACGCGATTAATTCGTTCCGTGTTATTTAGAAAACACGTTATATACGTTATAAGAAACTTGTATTTTTCGTGCAGTGTTTTAAATCCGGTGGCTACATGAAACCTCGTAATAAGGGACTCGGTATGAATTATATTAGGAGTTGTCTGAAACACGACAGTAAAAAAATGTTATAGTTATGAAACTGCAAGATCAACTTTCTAAAAATTTGTTTAATGGCACAATTTTGACAATTTGCCTTTTTTTTAACAAAATGCATATTTTAGTGATTTAATTTTTTAGGATGGCCAAAACTTAATTTTATAATAAGTTGTCTGGATTCAATAGGACGTTCATGGATTGTAGGATACGGATATTGTAATTTGCCGACATCACCAGGAAATTACATTATAAATGTACCTTGTTGGATCCCTACCGCGACAACTATTACAGACAGAATACGACAATATTTTCTAGGCGGTTCACATCAATTCATACATACTGATGTGTTAGACCTAGGTGCAGATAGGTATGTGTATGTGAACAAAAATATAATAATTTATTAAAAACAATTTTCAATCATGGTAATTTATTTACAGGTTTAAGCTAAATACTCAATCGAAGGAAAAAATAAATTTAAATATTGACGTTGTGCTCAGGAATTTTACTAAATTTGGGATAGAATATAAGTAGAAACATGAAGCTTCTTACTTATTTCGTATTTACATTACTTTCAATAATAATACAATTTTGTGTTATGGATTTTATACAGGGGCAAGTAGAGATGAATGAAAAACCGATACCTTTTCAAGAAATGGTTAATGGTGGAAAAAAATCATTAGAAATACATAAAGATCATGTAGGCAATGATCACGCTTTATATTATCGCTTGTACAGGAACAGAAATTATGAAGATTCTCAAGCTTTACCTGAACCAAAATATTTGAATTTGTCTCTCGATAAATTTTCGACGGTAACAACTGAATCACCGATTACAGTCTTTGATGTATTATACGATGAGAATACTTCCACAACGGATGCCGCTTTTACTAGTGAAACTTTTTTCACAAGCACTCAGCTAGATAATATTACAGATATAACTTTGTTTGAAAAGAAAAATTCTACGACTACATGGCCCAAAACTGTTACTAAAACCTCAAGCGATAAATATACATGTTACTGTAATTTTTTGGTAAAATTATAAATTTTAACAATATTTTAACTTATTTCACGTATTAATATGAAAATTTTCATAACCTTTTTTCTTTAGTATAAACAATGCGATATTAATTGTTGCTGTGACGATGACTGCTCAACAACTGATAAGAAACTATTTAATAAATGCGAGATGGTGAATATTATACACCATTACAAAAATCAGAGGGCACAACAATTGACATGCGATAAATCAGAACATGCAGGAGGCTTCAGAAATCTCTTTTGTATTATTAGGACAAATCTTCCTGAAAAAACTTTGTTATTAGAAGAAAACGTAAGTAATGTTTGATTAAGATTTTGTATCTTTTAAATCTCTTCTGTGTTGCGTAGTTATATTTTCGGCGCATTAAAAAGTTATTAAATACAGAATATCGCCATCATCCCTCGACAGACTTTTACTATTGAAACATAGGTATCCTAAAGATCTAACCCTGGTTGTGTACCGCCTGCATTCAGCGGATTCCCTTCTCCAGATCGCCGAATAATACTTTGTAGAGTATTAATTGTCCATATTAATATAATTTTTCTTTTTTACCAGATCCATGAGGCTGAAGTAAATAATGTTTTCTTATGGCAAGAAAACTCTAACATAGCAAATTCAATTAAGTTAACTTTCGACCACCAACATGTTTGGTTACTAAAGAATAGATCCTTGTATTATATAGGTGATAATATTAATTATTAAATTAAAGAAGTGATTAAATGAGCAGGATGTTTAACTGATGCTAAGTGATAACGTCCGCGCGTAACAATGTAACCCCAGTTAAGCTGATAGTCTATATTCTATTGCCTTGAGGCGTTAGATATCTCTCTCACTGCGTTAGTAGTTTCAATAGCTAGAGCGACCTACAAACCGTAATAAGTAAATTTTATGGTACCCTACTCTTTAGTGACAGAAATAAACGCTACGGAAGCCTGACGTGGTCCCCGAGATAAGCGTATCCAGTATCCTATGAGCTGTACAGGCCGCTAGACTGATCACCGCTATCATCATCGGAGAATTTACGGTAGTCGCACAAAAAAGACACCAATTTATTAGTTCTTTTCTTCAGGAAATATATTTAGGTAAAAGAAAATATTCTATTACAGATCTACCTGCTTTTATAACAAATAACTATTGCAGCGTAAGACGTCCAATGATATTTTTACAAAATGAGAACATTCAATGTCAAGTAAAGCTTAAAGATTTAGAAATGTTTCGCATTGTAAAAACTTTTGCCGAATCTGCAGTAATCAGTGCCGTTAATATTTCACTAAACAGCACTGCAGTGGTAAGACTTTTGATTGATAGTTTTTCGTTATAAAAATCCTTTATGTTAATAATATATTTATTTTCAGAATTGTTCCTCATTTTACTGCACCAAATGGGCAATGTCATACTGCGATCAACATGATTGTACAATTTATAGTAATAGTTCATATGAGGCTGCGTGTGCAGAGAATTGGTGTAATAATGTTCCTTTAAAATTAGAGTATATTTTTAATATTTATGGTTCAGAAATCGTTAACGCAACGATTCACTTTTATATTCAAAATATATCAACGATATTAGGAGAAGAGACTTATGTAACACAAGAAGTGACTGTTAAATTTCTTATAGGTAACACTTCGTTGGAGAGAATTATAAAATTAAGCGGAAATCCAGGATATATTTCGGGCTCGCCTGTTATAGCATCTTTTTCTGAACTCAATCACACAGGCAACTTTTTCAATAGTAGCGTTGATAGATCCCATTTATCGCATGCAGACAATATAGGAGGATTTTGTATATTATCGCGGTTCAATAAAAAAAACGTCGAATTTGGTGTTAACAAAAGAACTAAATGTAAAATATCCTTTACCCCCATTTCAACATCAAATGCGACTGCGGCTTGCATCGAAATACAAAGTAATATAAATAAAATGTTTTGTATTAATCGCAAAGTATATATTTCACCTTATGGCAACCCAGAAAATGTTAAGGACGATGATTGGCTACCGATTAGTCTGGAGAATGTTCTCGTTTATGGAAAGCTCCAACCGCAAAATTCTAAACTACAATGTCTTAATTTACAGACTAGAGTCGCTTTGATTTTTACTTATGTCAATTTGAACTCCAATATGAGAACATTTGAAAATAGATTACTGAGTGCCAGAGTGGAAGGATTTAGAAGAAATGTGACCTTTAGTACTGACCAGCCCTCAACTGTTATCACTATTGATGTTAATTTTGTGAATGTGTACAAGTTAACTCGGCCACAGATTGCCGAAGTCCCACACTTGAATCTCAATTTACCAAAGGATTTCTTCTTTCCCTTCCCATCGAACAAAGGTCACACCAATAAACGCTGTTCATTTTGCATCAATTGCTTCTTTATCCTTGTATTGTTATCTAAATAAAAGAACTGAAAGTGTTAACTAATAATTTTTATTTTGAAATAATTTAAATCGTTACTTCTATCACTTTAACTTGGTATCCACTCATCGTGGACTAAGTGTCTCCTTGTGTTGGTGCCTGAAAATAAAATCCATTTTAGGCTCCAGTGGCATTGTTGCCAATAGCACTTTAAACAGAATTAGGGTACGCTTAGGTAAGCTATGCGGATACCATTGTAGCGCCTGTTCTTGCCCCAAAGAGCACTGTGCATGTTGTGTTTCGGTTTGAGGCTGTGAAGTTACTGAGGAAACGAGACAGCAAGTTATTTCTCTGGTTAACGAGCATTATGTGTGATGCTGTATACATCATCCTAACTTTCCCACATTATTGCGTGTAGACATTATCGCTTATCATCAAGTGGACGTCCTTATTCACGCTTCGACGAATCATAAAAAAAAGTCATTTTTAAAAAAGACAAATATTTAATTCAATGTAACTACTCTAAGAAATTACGAGGAACACTTGTATAATACATTGAATAGACGAGAACTGAAGCCATGGTTATATATATATAAATATATACAAATGTTTTTACATAGATTATTTCAATAGATCATTTCAATGTATACTTTCATATTGTTTATAATAAATCGTAAAGGTGTGAGTGGGTTATAGATCATGGGAGTGAAATGAAACTAAAGCTGATTGAGTTAAAGTTGTTGGTTGCGGTGACGCACCTATGCGACGTAGTTGTAGACTTTGCGGTCGTCGGGCGTGCGCGCGAGGTATTCGCGCTCGATTAGCCCCTCGATGCGCTTTTTGATAACGACGGGTGACGGCAGGAAGCGCGCACGCAGCTGCTCCGTTACCTCCGCGACAAGCAACGTGTGCTGAATGAAAACAAACACACACATTTAAAAATATATGTATATAGTATGTACGTGCGATCTATCTTCGCAGTGCTTCAGCTTTTAGCGAAGGAAAACGTAATAACGAAATTGTCTATTGTCTAATGTTCTCAGATCAACATGCGACGTCTGCCACATCCGCTTTTAATCGGCGCGGTGGGTTTTGACTCTCTTTTCTCGTGAGGGACGTTCCCGGTACCAGTAGCGAAAACAATAAGAAACTGTTTTGCGATTAACATTAACTTGTACACATAAAATTAAATAAATCGTTTTGTATTAAAAGGGACATCTACCACACGTTCATTTTGAAACTAATGTCAGGTCTTTATAATTTGTTTTTTGATTCCACTCTAAATAAAGGGTATAACACGTTTAGACCTTTAACATGCTATTACTGTAAAGTTTTTGTTTGTTAACTGCGGTTCAATAATGTTAGTATACCTCTCCCGAAATAGGGAGTCAGGTGTATGAGGTTGTTTTACAAAAAAAAAAAACAGTAGTTTAGTACCGCCATTCTTTTGCGAGCCTTCATGATGCGAACGATAGCGGCTTCAATCTCGTGTTTGCGATCCTCGTCTACTTTGTTGCGAGTCTCACGTCTCTCCGGCTCGGACTCGCCCTTGGCCGCTACCGTTTGTATCTTAACTCTGAAAATAGTTAAATTTTTAACGTCTCTAACAATACATTAATTAGTTCAAATTAAGATGCCATTTCGTAATTAAAATCTTTCAATACAAAACTTATGCCTTTTATTGGTGCCTTTGGTGGTAATTAATGATTCATGCTGAATCGACTCCGACCATAACAAATGTTTGTTAAGATAGAGTACCATATTATGTGAGACAGATATATAAGATACTGCGCGTAAAACTCATTAACATATACAGGGTGACTTTTTGAACACTTTATAAATTTTTAATGATGTAGGTATCATGTAAAGAAACCATTTTTTAAATAAAATTGCGGACGGCGGCGGAGCGGACGTCTTGCCCGTGGCCTATTTTGCTCACGCGCAGCTCCACACATTCCGCCACCTCCCGACGTGAGGGTGCAAAACAAGCGCATGTGCTCTGTGCCACAGTCGTCCGCCTTGTGTTGTGCCATTAACAAAGAAAATATACTCCT
>DWLS01006497.1:0-11561 GCA_018246255.1 Pachliopta kotzebuea | reverse complement strand
GCCACGACTAGGGTGTCGTCCGCGTAGCACACGACCCGCATGTTCGCGGGAAGTGTGCAGCGTAACACCCAGTCGTATCTATTCAATGTTAGTTAATACAAACTATGTAAATTACTTTAATAAAATTTTATTGCCTTCACAGATTTTAATCAACCAAGAGACAATTGCAGCTGGATATAGTTCTCACCCAAGGAACTCCACTCTGATCGGTGGGGTTTTAAGTATTTGAAAAAAATGTTAAGATATCAACTTCAATTCGAACTTCTAACTTATTTATTCGTGATACATATAAAATATTGCAAATGAACCCGTTTTCAGTATAATATTATGTACAGCAAACCAACATTATTACGTTGACCGTTTTTAATAGAATTCTAAAATTTAACATAAGAAAACAATCACATAATTATCATCTCTATTATAGTATATCTTTGTAAATGAGCGTCACTGTATTTAAATCATATACATGTTTCCGTAAAGCAATAATTTGTGCTGTAAAAATGAAAAATAATTAAAGGCGTTAATCGCGTTTATCACTAAATATTCAAATAATTGGGATATTAAAATTTTTATGTTTGTTCGTACTGTAAAAAGGAAGTAATGAAAATTTATTGATACTGCGTGGAAAGCATTCAGTTGCAAAAAGAGCAGGTCCCTCGGAACGTAATTTCCGTTAGCAATGGAGCGAGAACTTTGTCGAAATACCGTCCGAATTCCAACGCTCGCAGTTATTAAGCAGACACCACCTACTGCAATGAACTCATGGTTTCATCATCGTCATCAATATCATATAAAGTCATACAATATCAAACCAGTGTCTGGAAGCGGACATAAGTTTCTTGTTACGTAACACATTATATAATCATACAAAGTACGATATTGCGCTGTTTGCGTTTTAAGTCTCAGATTCTCTTAATACGATCTGTCCACTAAAAGTCTGTCACTTACTCATTATTACCCCTATGGTTCATTGGTTAACCGAACTATATGGCCTGCACATTGCTACTTCTGCCTTATTACTCGTAAGGTTATGTAATACATTTGCGAATCTCCTCATTTCTGATTTGGTCTAACCTTTAATTGAATGTGTCTCTGAGCTATTTTATGATCTACTCTATATGTATAATATATTTAAGTATTCGCAACCTTTGAAGCTATAAATATAACGCCAAGTATAAGGTAAAATCAATGACGTGCAAAAAAAGAATATAAATAATAGCACAAAGAACTAGAAAATAAACATCGTAAGCAGTGCTGAATTATGTGCAGTCATAACGTTTACTATTTGGTGCATATTCCTTTCGTTTTGTTATTTAATTGAATAATTTTTTAAACTGAAATGCTAATAAGACTATTTGTTTCCAATCAACAAGAAGCGAAAACAAACGTTGTCCCGGTTTCAGATTGTGCCCTGTTAAAAATGTAAAGCGGGAGCTCCCTGCTCACGTCACCAGGACCTGAGAGGCAGGAAATGCATTTGCAAATTAGATTTCGAACCCTCTCGCTGCCGTCGACGTTATCGTGTCTTCGGCCTCGCCTTTTAACCCTCGGTCACATGCGCGGATTTTCGGAAAGCTCCCCTTTGTCTACGTTTGCCTTTCTCCGACGTCTTCCTTTTTCCAACGTTTAAAACATACGAATTGATTCACTGGTCGGATTCAATTTATTTCGTTTCCATTGATTGCAGTCGGAAAAGACCATTTATCTTTGTTATATTCACTGATTGGCAACGTTTTTGATTCGCTGACTTGGCGAGTTTAGAGAATACAAACCTTTATATGATATTAATTTATATAAATAAACAATAATTCAAACAATATGCTGTGTACTTGTCTTTAGTATTTTATTATTTTAGATCGATGAAAATATATATTATACTACTATATTAATTTTTTTATTATTTAAATGGCAACATCTGCCTAGTAACACTATATTTGTTTACGGAAACAAAAAGCAAGGGAATCAAGTATTGAACCCAATATTCCTCGTAAAATGTAAAACATAGTATCGGTACTTCGTTTTGCTTTTTAGATCGCGGCTGACCATAAAACAGTTCAGTTTAGGGTGTGTCGTGTTTTTCAATTCCATTGCATCGGTATCGCCCCTCCGGCAGTAAACAACTATAGCCGGTGTATTAGAGAAACAGCGGGATAGCGACGGTTTAAAAACGGCGGTTCACACTCGATTTGGCAAGGAAATTGCGCCGCGTCTCGCCAACGAAATCGTGCTGCCAACCAGGCACACGTAAGTGAGTGAGCCCGTGGTTTCCTCGATTAATTCATGATGAAACGTTAATAGGTACATACGTGAAGAACGAATTATTCTGTAGTGACAGGAACATTTTTATAATCTTAGTATCTTTTTACAGACTTAATAATAAAACATCATTTATCGAAACTAATGTTTAAAATCCTTAAAAATAAGGATGATAGGTTTCTACCGTGGAACCGTTTAGGTAGGTACCACCGCTGATCCTTTTGCAGTCGTCAAATAATACTGTAATTGAAGGGCGTAGTAAGCTTGTAAAATTACTGCAGTAATGAGACTTAACACCATGTCTCAAGACGACGAGCGCAATGTGGAATTGTGTATAATGTCTTAACTAAGGCCGCGGTGTTATAAACCAGCATATCACTCACCGTCAAGTGAATGTCTTGCTTGTCTCGTCACCTCGTCACACAAAAAGTATTGTATATAACCAAGAGAATCGATAGGCCATTATAAAAAATCCTATGTTTTGTTTTTGTCAGTGTCTACGTTTACTTTCAATTACCTCATTTAAATATAAATAAGCTAAAAGAAATTTGTAATATTAATATCTCCGCATATCGATTTTAAAACTTAGATCAACATCGCTTGTTATTCTACACAGTTTCCGCCTCAATACGTCAATATAATTATGTTTATCTTTAATCCACTAAAGATTAAAATTTCACTAAGTAGATCGTTCCCGAACTAAGAGTGTTACGAAAACAACATTAAAGAAGTTTACTCAAACAAAACAGCTAAGTTTTCAGTTACCTCTTCTGGGATGTGTACATAGGTCTTTATTTTGTACAAAACATGCATTTTATATTTTATTATAAGAAGACCAAACATTTTATAAGGTAATAAACTTAGTTATTTGATCATATTTTATGTTTGTTCCGACTGCAACGTAATCAATACTTCACTAATAAACCATTACGAGGATCTCTAATGGAGTTATTTATGTATTTAATAAAGAAAATCCTTAATTAAAAATAAATTACATCAGTAAACAAATAAAGTCGTCATAAAAGAAAGAAATGAATAAGCAAAACAAACTTCATAGATAATAACTTTTACAACACATTATTATCATTAACAAACTTAGAAGAAAGCGGTGGATATCTACTCAACGAATGTAGTGATTGTTCTGCCATTAATTAGTATTTCGGGTTATTTTTTTTAACAGTCAAATAATGTTTTAATTCTACTGATACTTAAAGTTATATTCTAGTTTATTATAGAACTTGTCTCACAAATACTGCGATTGAAATATCGGAAGAAAATAATATATATACTTAACTTTTCAAAAAGACAAATCACGCTTTTCACGTTAAAAGTCATCGCCAAGTAGACCAAAAATAAAAGAATGGATACACACAAAATTATAATAAAAAAGTTGCGTAATTCTTTTGAGAAATATAAGTACTTACTCCAGGCACACAAGGATATTCTCAAGGTTAATTCTCCATGCAATAACCCGACGCTCAATCTTGAATCCTCAGCGGTCTTGATTAGCTTGATACAGCTTTATTAAAAACGTCTACCGCCTTTTTAAGTCTTCTTGAGTCGTTCCGCCTCAACTTTTTAATATCATGAATATAAGAAATGTTGAATTAGAGAATAAAGAAAAAACCTTCAAAATTTCCTTTCATCATTATAACTTCTATAGTACGTGAGAGTGGGAAAGTGAATAAAAGTAACGATTATTAAAAAAAATCACGTGTTATATACCTTTGTACTTTATAAGTTTTGTTTTCTCTTGTAACAATTAAAGGTTTGTAGGTGTTGTAATGATACAGTATAATTTAATTTCCATCCAGAAGTTTTGTTACATGTTGAGAATCTCCTTAAAATGTAAGTGTCATCAAGGAGCGCGAAACGCGTGAAATAGGCTGGTGTAATTGCTTCGTATTAATAAGGTTTGAGCACAGGCAGAGTGTGAAAATTGGCAAATTACATTGAAAAACGTAACGGAATACACGTTTCAACTGCTAATTGGGTAAATGGGTGCCTTCAGCCGCGAAGATGCTCGTCACTTACAATGGGATATCTTTGAAAAGGTGTCAACTCTTCATATATAGGGTTGTTAAGGAAAAGCGATGTGTTGTTATGGAGATTTGTCGCAACGATTTACGAGTTTTTTTATGGTAAAATATTAAATGTTTGATGTGGGAAAATGATGAATGTTATAATCATCGCGTACTTTCCGCGTACCTAAATATGTAATATTTTCATTCTCCACGAATACTACGATTACATAGCCAGTGTTGAAGCGTTTTTTGTTTATTTCTTTACATACTACTATAGTTTATTATAAGTCTGTAGTAGTTTTTATAAGGAGATCGGATCGAATTAGAAAAACTACGACATGTCCTTAAGCCCCCACTTAAAAAATCTGTTATAAAATTTATATGTATTGTGGATTTTTCACAGGAACTCAAGAGAATGAATAATTAATGTTTTCGCTATGTATACACAATTCACGTACTTTGCTCCGACCGTATATCAGGTTTGGTAGGTAAATCAAAATAACCAACCGGGCTCGTTAGCGAGGGCCACGGGGAGGGGAGATAGGAACCGAAGTTGAAACGAAGGGATAGCCGATAAATGCAGGAGTCAATGCAGGCTATTTATGTTTTAATTAGGTATACTTATGTTGGTGTTGTTTTTGTTTACTAAGATTTTTTAACTCTTTTTAATACTGTTCATATGAATACCTCCGTCACAAATTATTAATTTAACAAACAAAAAGATTTCAATTTGCGCTTATGTTAATTGGTAACAAAAATATATGAAAGAGCAGTTATTAAAATTAATGCCCATTAGCGAGCCGCGGGGCCCATAAAGAATGAATGATTTCAACGAATTATTAATAAAATTCCATCATAACTTTTCTAATTACAATGTCACGTGATTTATGGTCAACCATAAATATCATTGTAAACGCACCTCGTCCCATCAATACCGCGGCCATAACAATGAAATATTGCTCGCGATGCGCTGAAACGTCGCCGCAAAAATGTAGATAATGAAACAAATCAACGACCACCATTTTCTTTATGGATGCGTGTATTATTGTTTCCATTTCATAATCTAGATATCGATATAGATCAATCGTACGCAAATTATAACCGTGATGAAGATTACAAGAATGATCATGAAAAAACGAATCGCGATAAATTCGCTGTTTCCGAGTTAGCGGGAACAAGAGAGGGTTTACGGATAAAAAATAAAATGGGACACCTAGCCGATGTGATATGTTGGGATTAAGAAGCGAACATCAATAAGTAGCTTTCAAAATTCCGCGCACACCGGGACGCGAGGCGCGGCAAAAAATTGAAAGGAGACTCGAACATGTCCCCTGAATATTAAAAAGCACAATACTGAATAATGTATCGGGCGGTCCACGAATGATATAAGGACCGTAGGCGGCTTGCTGCTCGCTGCTTCCAAGAATTAGTGCTGATGAAGCTGATACGTAACCTCACACTAGCCCACAGATCGTCAGACTCTTAACTAGACATATTTTCCATTTTCATTGCGTTGATTCTTAAGCAGTTTGTTAGAAAATTTCGGCATTTTGAAAAAAACTATTAATTTCTTGTGTCTGTTCTTTTTAGGTTTCAAGCCATTCTTTTATTAACGAGAAGAAGATTGTGTTTTTCTATAAGTGAATGTACATTTTTCAATTACAATTTAAATTTGTCTCTGTGGGTAATCGCTACCTGCAGGCAGTGAACATCTTTCGAGTGATGATGATGACATTGTATCTGATTTATTTTAAAGGTTAGTAACCTTTCAGATTCAATAAAAGAAACGTGCAAATTCGTAAATTTAGAAACTTTCAAAGAAACATACTTTCATGACAAAAATCTAATGTATATTTACACAAAAAGTTAAAAATTAAAAAAATGTAAAATATCTATAGGATTATTCACCGAAACTTCACTAAGCCTTTCTTTCACGTAGTTAATGTGTGGTTTAAGGAACGGCAATGGTACGTAAAATTTACAAAGTGGTCATTACTGGGGATAATCCGGATGAAGCATGATGGCCAGAGGGAAGTGGTCCCACATAATGTTTTGTACATTTAGTGAGGTACACGAAAACGTGGTAACAAATTATGTTTCATTGGGTTTCATGGACAAATAGTAAAATTTTCATATTCCTTGGAACCAGTGGCCGTATAACTTTAGAAAGCCGAAATCTCGAATTGTTCTTCTAATGCAATGTTTATTAGTTTTACTACGATTTTAAGTCTTTACAGCTGTGAATTTCTAATGTGATTGCAAGTGCTATTTGTCTCGAAGGGGCACTAGCTCGATCCCCACATAGTCTGAATTCGTAATGAAGAACAATATCATAACAAAACCGACATATGCCAAGCTTTTTTGGATATGCGGTATAATTGACGTTTGGCTACTGTGATGGATAACTAGTCATGATTTTCTTGTTGAGAGAAGACTCCGAGTACCAGATGTGGGTAAATTAAAATTATCAATTTTGTCATGTCACATAAAATTTATAACAATTTTAGACTATTAATAACAATCATCACATTAAAATTAAACTAAAGATTTTGGTTAATAGCGATTACTTAAATAGTATAGGCAATATTACTAAGGTTACTGGCAACTCTTTGGATGAGCTAACTAACGATAGAAGATTCAATCTTCAATTTTAATTATGCGCTGTTTAATAGTTTGGATATTCTTAAGATTTTTTCTAAGCATGGTTATTGACGGCGTCATTGTCACTTAACCTTTCGTTAAACTAAGTACACATATTAGTTAATTTTTAACAAGAAATAAAACGCCGCGCCCTTAAAATTTCAATAATTTTATTCCATTCGGATCGAAAATATTTTATTGTATAGGAAACAATTAATTTATTAACATCGGTAACGTGGGGGAGGCACTTAAATTGAAACAAAGACGACATTAAAGTAAACAAGCGAGGGCCGAAGCGTTCAATAAACCTTAAGTGTGAATATAAAAGCAGTATAATAGCCCCGCCGGGGTGTTTACTGCCTCCACTTACAACCTCTAATGGACCATATGCACTTTATTGTCGAAAATTGCATTTGCCAGATGAAAATTCCTCGTTCTCCATTTTGTCTTTACGACAGAGACGACGTTTTGTTCTGTTGGCAACGAGGGCGTCTCGCGATGTAAGTACGATCAAACAGGCTTAAACCTTTAAAGGTTTCTCACTAAAAAGTTACAAGAGAAACTTATAGTATACCATACTTATATTTTGAACGAAATGTTAAAAATACCATACGACTTTTGTTTTACATAATTACTATACATTTTTAAATAAACCATAATTAACAACACATATTTAAAACGTCTTCGCATGTAAAAACTTCGCGATGTAATTTCCTTTGTTTTTATAATGAAAAAAAACATGTCATATTAATATTCAATTCAAATGTTTCATCAAATACTCTTCATTATTAATTTAGCCATTGTTAATATTAAACAGATTATTAATTAGTTAATTTACGAAGGTTTCATTACGAGTTCTGCAGTGAAAGTTTGTCATTAAGATGATAACGGACGGCCGGGAACAACGGAGACTTGGAATTATTAAAAACCGGGTAATAGCCGGGAATTAACGAGCGGGATCCTATTAAAACGAGACCTATTCACGTCACATGGAACCCTCCGTACGAATCATTTAATCAACTAGCAATTAAACGAAGGATTTCCTACCGATCTTCACATACCATTAACTTTTTACAGAGAGATGCGCCTCTAACGAAATCCTTTATTCACGTTAATGATACAGGGTTACGTGAATGGCGCTATATGGTTTTTTATAATGACCCGAGTATGTTTCTTCATCCCTTATGTAAAAATATAGATACATTATAAAGATCTCATATTGCTGTATCTTTATTAAAAAAATGACTGGTCGCTAAGATATTATGTATGATATAATATTTACCTATAGCTAGCTATAGTTCATCTTAACATCGCAATTAAATATCTGGAGCTAATGAAAGTTATAAAGGATAAAAGCCTGAATTTACATTAAAATTGTTTATAAGTTTGTAAATGTATAAGTATGCAATTACTTGAAAGTATTATTTTTTTACTTATACAATGTTACTAACGGGACAAAAAATACTTTAAGTGCATAAATTTTTCGTGCGGGTAATTATACTACTAATCAAAAAGTAAATTTCGTTCATATTAATAAATAATTCTTTGTAAACCGCAATAAAATATCTTATACAATTTGACTGTTTCTGTAATGATTCCATTAAATTAATAGTCTCATTTGTACGAAATAGTGGTGGAAAATTGTAATATGTAATTTTCGATATAGTTACTAAGTTACCCTGGACACGCAAGCTTATCTAAGTATAATTTCGTTCAAATTTATTTTCACTACAGTTGCTTCAATTTATTTCGCTGCTAGTCTGTTTTTTAAATTTGGGTCAACGGAAATGAGTACAGAATTAAAAAAAAATGTTTTATTTGTATTTCTTTGAGAGGCATAAAGGGAGTGTATTCTATGAACCTTGAAAATCAGCTTTTATAATAAGCTCATAGTTTAGATAACGATAGACGATTTTAAACGTTCATATTCTAAATACATCATAGAATTTCTAAAAAATGGACTTTGAAAAATCTGGGAACTCACAAGACAAATTTGAATAAAGCATTTTTTTTAATTTTCTATTAAAAATAAATCAAACGCAAATCATTTCTAGTAAAAAACTTTATGACACAGTACTTATTCTCTGTAAATCCGTTTGTAAAATTAGGATACAAAAATTTACTTTAAGTAATAAGTAACCATGTAGATACACGCGCGACCTCGCCTACGAATTATACCGAGTAGTTATTTTGAATTTTCTGTAGCAACAACTCTATAGTACCGCCGCAAAAAAAGGCAATAAAAGTTTATCTCGAATGATATGAAGCCTTATTTTTATTATGTATTGGCACGAAACGAACTTACTCGAAAAGTCCTGGCATGTTTTGTTGGAAGAGCCTCGTTATATTGTAAAGAAATCGTATTGCTCGAATCCAATTTATGTTTCAATAAATCTTAAAATGTTTCTCTTTTTGGCGTCGACAACAACAGTGATAGCTTATTGTTCTTTGAAAGTATCTAATGTTAAAGGCAAGTTGATCTCGTAAATTCCGTACGGTGTTTCATGAAGGTAAGATTTACTACAGGATTTTATCATCACGGGTGGATATTATCCGTAACATTAGAGAGAATAACATTATTGTATAATGCTGTAAGTGATTTACCGGCCAAATGATCGGGCTTATTCGATATTTTCCTTCATAATTCAGTGACAGTATTGACTTTTTCGCCAGCGATAGGATGTTTATTACAATTTATTCGATGTCTGCGTGGACGAGCAATCTCCTCGCTTTCGTCGTACCAGATTTATGATATACGGTAGTAATACGGATTAAAAAGGGTGATGAGTGGTGGATATATGTCTTCATTCCGATTCGCTATCCGCCATAAAGCGCAAATGAAGCGGAATTCAAGAGCTTACGACGCCCGTTTCCTCGGCTATTTGTTCTTATTTAACTAAGTGCATCGGGTGGGGGGCTTTCTGTTCGTGTCCGCGCCCGCCCCAACAACGATATGGCCGAAAATAACAGTTACTATTTACATATTACTTTACCTAAGTAATGTACATTCCTAACAACATAGTAAAAAGTATTTAAATTCCTTATTCACTAAAATTAAACCAAATTATGATACTTTAATTAGGAAACACATGTCGCTATCATTTAGATTTTTTGTTAATAATTATAGACGTTATTAATATCTATATTGAATAATTATTCAGTTTAATACTTATTTAAAAAATAACGTATTTATCTAAACCTTATTTTCGTTAACTTGTTTAGTCCTGCTTCTATACAGACTTTCTATTACACTTCTTTTCATATGTAATTTATTCAATTGTTTTTCACAGTTACTAGACTTTATTAAATTGTATATAACATTAATATTACTATCCAAATATATTATAAGAAATAATAATCTTTACATGTTTCTTAATGAAGTTGTATGTATTTTAGTTGTATATATAAGGCGGAAGGCCCGTTTAATTATCCACATTCCCGATGGATAAATTGCACATCGAGTCCCGGAACCGGATATTAATATCGATACAATGTCCCAAACATCGCTGATACATACAAGTGATATCGAAATGCTTCAAATAATATAATTTCTAGAATAACAAAACAGTTGAAAATTGTACCTGGTACAGGGAAATATCAATTTTGGTGTAATCGGTACAAAAAATAAGTTTGAAATTTTAAGGTTTTTCTTTGTGAAATAATGTCAGATTAAAGCCGCAGGGATTTTAGTTATAATAAACCCACCATAACCTTAAGATTGTTAGTAAATGACTACGAAGATGAAGACATTGAAGGATTATATCAGTTATTAAGTAGAACACGATAACACTGTTACGTCGAGAAATTTAAAAAATGAAGATGCTAAGTTAACTTGGTAGCCCAAAACGTCCTACCATTATTCAATTCCTTCCCATATGCCTCCCAGAATCGAATGAGCGATCTATATTACTAGGCTAGTGATTAGCATCGGCACCACGGTATGTAGTAAAGACACTTTTTTGATTGATTTTTATAATTACAGACATCATGTAGGTTATTTTAAAATCATTTTATGTTAGACGAGTTATATGTAACACAGTAATAGATAAACGATTAAATAAATTATTATATATACGATGTTACACATACAAAAATGTTTAGTGTACAATACTGTTAAGAAAAACGCATTTAAAATTGTTAAGGATGCCAGGTGTAGGAAGACGTACGAGCCCCGAACACACGAGTCCGGGACAAAAGTGTAGAGGAATGGGCTCGTTGAGATATGTCTTAGATAAAGATTATATATACAGTGTCTTATTTTACAAATCCAATTTCCGCGCGAATACACGGGTTGGTTGTAAATAACGCAGACAAAGCTTTGCCCGAATCGCGCACCGTTCGATACATTATGCAGGCCACGCTTCGCTGCGCTGCGCAATGAGCTACGTAAATATACAGGGCACAGCTGGAACTGTTTCAGGGTTCCGTTCACACCGAACCTCAATTATTATGACGGATATTCACTGGAGGTAGGTCTCTGCTGCCGGAGATCGGCTAGGCCAGTACCATCGCAGCTCCCATTTCCGCCGCCAAACATTAAATTGACAAAAGCGCATTAGGCGAGGGTTTTTTTTTTTTTATAACATCTGAGAGGCAAACGAGCAAGACGGGTCACCTGATGGTAAGTGATTCACCGCCGCC
>DWLS01006496.1:0-11561 GCA_018246255.1 Pachliopta kotzebuea | reverse complement strand
CTACTGAGAGTGCTCCGAGGAGTTGTTCGGATTGATTCCTGCCGCTGCCTTCCACCATCGTAGTACACAGCACAATGCCAAGTTCCATCCTCACCATCACGATGACTGGCGATTTTCCACTGTGCATTTTAAGTGCAACTATTTACCCCGCACAACTAGTTTGTGGAATCAATTGTCATCAGCAGTATTTCGGAACCAGTACAACATAGGGATATTCAAGAAAAGAGCGTACCACTTCCTCCTTCAAGGCTGGCAACGCTGCCGCAACCCTGCGGGTGTTGCGACTGTCCATGGGCATCGGTAACCACAATACGTGTACTGTTCGCCTGTTAGCTCATTTTTATTAATAATAAACAGAGATTTTTATTAATAATAAACGATTGCCCATAGCAACGTAGCGCTGTTCAAGATGGTATACACAGCACCACATTGCAATCGTCGCCTAGAGACATGAGGTGTTAATTCTTGGTACCTCAGTAATTGCACAAGATTAATTCAGTACACATACAGTAAAAGATAAGTACAACACATTACTGTTTGGTGGTAAAAATAGGAACTACGGTAGTTCCCACTTAGACAGTCTCCGTCAACTGAGACCTGCCAGTAATATACTGTTGAATTTAAAATTCATAAGCGGGTCACATGAAACGTAATCCATCAAGCTTTGAATAAATACTTGATACACTCGTTTTTGTGTGTGGTTGGTTGCGTGAGTTTATTTACGTGAATATGGTTCAGTGGGAAGGCGACCAGTGCGTAACCAAAGGTCTTCACCAGCCGACATGTACGCGATTGTACGTAATATTTATTATTAACGGGTCCTTTGTGACCTTTATGAGCGCTTAACTTGCCAAATATTTAGATTGCTTTTAGATATTCATGAAAGGAAAGTACGCTGATACCGTAGTCTTATACTTCGCTGTTTTGGATTTATTTATTTAATCTCTTCATACTTAACGACTACTATTATGAAAATGATCTGAAAGAGATAGCATTTGATATATTTTCAATTTTTTCTAGTAGTGAGTGATAAAGAGTATACAGATATGCTAACATAATTAATGGAGAAATACATACGCGATGTAATTTCTAAATTGTTCGGTTTAAAATTTAAAACAAATAGTAATATTAAAACATTTTTGGTGTAAATATCATCTAAACATAATTTTTACTTCACTTTAGAATAATTTGTTTTCACATCACTTTAGAATAATTTGTTTACATAAATAAACATAGATTTTTATTTAACAGTTTAAACTTGCTTTAAACTGACTAACCCTGTTTTAAACAGGTTGTACTTGATTCTCTTTTACTTTACATTCAGTAATATACTCGTATATTTATAGCTGCACTGTTTAATATAATCAACTTATGTTTAATCCCAACTTAGAAATATCTGAGTGGATTAAATTTAACTCTCCGTTGCTATTTCAGGCTACTGCTAACAAATTTAAAAGACGCCTCCATTGCTACTTATTCTATTATTACAAATAATAATCTAGGTTAAAGAAAACTACCGTGAATAAAGAAAATTATATCTATTTACCATATACCAATTTTGAAAATATCACAGTGAATGATACTGCTTTTTTTCATGGATCGTTCCTCTCTAGTAACCTTTAATAATAATTTGACGGTTTAGTATTTATAGGAATATTATAAAACGATAACCACACTCTGAACGACCACTCATAATTAGGAAATCTCATAAGCCTTGATATATATATAACAGTAAAACAATTTGTAATGATAATGATAAAACATTTAATTGTTATAAAATAAATAATCCAGTTTGAACAAAATATAGACACTTTGAATTAAAATTGAAATAAAACCTGATATTAGATCAACAACCACGCGCTTGCCCTGGAGCAAATTGCCATTAATTATAAACTAGATCATAAATTTAATACCAGTGAAATTCACCTCGGTTTACAAAGGCCAATTAACGGAACCGTAAACGGTAACTAACTGTGCCCATTTATAATGGACCAAGTTTCCCTATCAGCGATTTGCCAAAAGCATTACAAGGATAATCGCCTGGAAATATTACAGAGGTCAGAGTCACTACATCAAACTTAACTGTCTATCGAAATAGTAGGCGCCACTTAACTATAATAGGAAATTTGCGAATGATCTTAGTATATTTATAAATATTTTTAGAACATTATTTACTGACCATAAAAATGGCATTCATGAAATTGCTGGGATAAATAAATAAAAATAATTATAAACATATTCTTGCTATTGAAGTTATTTCTATTATAAACAGTAACACTATGAATTGATAACATACTTATTTAATAAAAAAAGTTATATTAATGGATTTAAGTTTTATGTAATTCGTTACCTACATAAAGCTAGACTGAATTTCATTTGGAACATACATTATTTCAAGTAATATTCAAAAGGTTATTCAAGTTTTTGTTAACTTAGTCCCACTTCAGCGATGAATATTTATGAATATGGTTTCAGCTCTCTATTGTATAATTTAACCATACGCTTAGGATTAAACCTGTAAAAATAATGAATTAAGCTACCACGAATATAACAATCCGGTGTATTTAAGTATTACGTTTATATGGATAAATCTTCATCAGCCGCTAGGTGTCCACTGCTAGACATATGCCTCCCCTAGTAATGTGACTGGTGATGACTTGGGCCATCTCCCACTACGCAGACCCTATGGGGGTTGCTGCGAAGCCAGATCCTATTTTATTGACCCCTTACAGTCCGGACGGATAAATACATATATTTTAATTAAATAACTTATTTATTTAGGATAAATAAACCTTTCGAAAAAAGTAAACTTGAATGTTTCGTATAACTTTCCCTTAACAATAACCTGCTGCCTCTAGAATTTACCTAATTGTTTGTTTCAGATTATCAATTTGAAGTTTTATTAAGGATGTCTTGAAGGGATGCTCTGGAAATGAAGAGTAAATTACTTCTTGTGTCAATGTCACCAGTGTAATGTAAAGGGCAGCATGCACAAAGGTACAGGTTGGCTGGCGATGGTCGCCGTGGCGGTAGTGGTGAGCGCGGTGCGGGGATGGGATTGCGTCTGTAACCCGAGGGAGTGCGAGGCTCTTGAGCCGAGCGGATGTCCGGGGCTTGGTATTGTTGTATGGGATCCTTGCAGGTACGTAGAAGATAGTGAACAACATTTATACTTCTAACCAATACGCCGGTAGAACGTCTCTGTTG
The DNA here is from genome assembly GCA_018246255.1 of Pachliopta kotzebuea. NCBI lineage: Eukaryota > Metazoa > Arthropoda > Insecta > Lepidoptera > Papilionidae > Pachliopta > Pachliopta kotzebuea. The sequence continues at coordinate 8,354 of DWLS01006496.1, read as the reverse complement.
CCGGATACTCTTTAGGTAGCACCGCAGTTTAAATTTCTGCCACAAAACAGTACTATGCAAAAATTACTGTGTTCCGGTTTGAAGGTAGTATTGAAATTACTGGGGTAACAAGACTTAACATCTTATCTCTCAAGACGAAGTGTATACAATCTTAACTTGCGCCACGTTGTTATGGGCAAGCGCGTTTCTTGCCATCAAGTCGCTTCGAAGAATAATTTTTTTTAATGTATTAAAAATGAACATAATATTTTTTGTCAGATGCTGCAAAGTATGTGCGAGAACACTAGGTGAGGACTGTGGTGGTTTCAGAGGGACCTGCGAACCGGGCCTTAAGTGTTTCGAAGGATCGTGTACGCCAAAATAAACGCATGGCGCGGTCACGATCATTGTATTATATCTGTGTATAAAGTATATTAACCAGACATATCTGCAACAATGTAGTAAACACGATGGACCACTAAACGTAGCTAAAAATGGAAGTCCGAGTGAGGGCTGAAGGCACGAGGTTCGTATGAATTGTCTTAAACTGACAATAAAAATTGGTAAAGTAGCAACATTGGATATGTCCAAAAACATTGTTAGATACATATTGTAAATAGTACTATATCATATATCAATTCCCTCTACCATGTGTATAAATGTGTCTAAATGCAATTATAGTATTTCATTCATTCAAAAAAAGTCTAACCTGAGATTTTGTATCTTAATTTTATTTTCAAACATAATGTATAAACAGATATTAAACATATTTTTTATTTATATGATGAGATTGTTATAAGTAATAAAAAAATATATTTTATTTGTTTACACTAATATTGTTGCATTTTAATAATATAAGTGCTGAAAGATGTGATCAGTTATATATTAATAAAAAATTAAAACTTTGTTTTGCATATATAACTCTTTTAAAGTAGTAAGTTTAAGTATGTACTTATTATTTTTCTATAGATCATATATAAATATTAAATTTTAAATATTATTTTAATGTAAATTTTGAATTTAAATACCAACTGCAAAAAACATATTGAATTTTGCTATGTTTATTTCTATAGTAAATATGCAGAGTATTTGTTTCTACTTTTCTGTCTACAAAAATCGAGGTATTGTTTTGAATTTCTATTAGTTATTATAAATTGCTGAAAATATAACACTTCCCTATATGTATTTATATATTGATTAACATTGGTATAAGAATATCAAACTTGGACTTAAGAGTATGTTAAATTATTTATCCATATTTCTGTGTGCTTCCAAATTGTATGTAGACAGTAAGGATAGACGGTAGATCTGTTCGTTATAACACTAATTAATATTAAACATATAGTTACTTGTTTCTTAAATTTGTAAATATTACTTAAATAGCATTTATATAAAAACAATATTCAATATTGTCTTATTTGACTGTACATAGGTCCCCATTAACAACAGTTCTTTTAACAAAGGCATTGTTTTTTAAATATTGAATAACATTGCACATCTAATATAACTACTTGTTTAGCTTCTAGAAAATATTAATTTAAATAATTTGATATGAGAATTATAAACACTTTTATTACCTACATAAAATATTATAAAGAACAATTGGGCCTTACGATCTTAATGACCAAAACAGTATTATGTTTCATTACCTCAATAAACAATTATAATTTATAAATATGGTATAAATAATCAAACATTTATTAGTACATCAGTTGCTCATCGAATTCGGTCTTGTAAATCCTTTTTATATCTATATATTTATATTGATGTAACCGATAGACAAATTGATTATTACAAAACATTGTTAATGTAAGATATGGAAATAAATATCTAATATAGCTACTTGTTAATTGTGCACACTTAATTATACAAGTATATAATGGTATAAATATATATTTTGTTTTATTATATTCTACTTGTCACCATATTTGAAATTTACCATTTAACAACAAGATTAAAGGAAACAGGTGATACAAATATTACTGTGTTCCGGTTTGAAGGATATCATATTAATCAATATTAAAAGAGTAACGAAACTTTACATCGTATATCAAGGCGATGAGCACAATGGAACCCTTTTTTTACGCGGGGGAATCCTTTAACGGACCATCCACCGGTGCCTGGGTAGGCTCGGATGGATGTGTGAGACTTTGCCTGAGCGGCCCCTAAACCCACTAAACCTACCGTACCGCGAAAGCCATCAGCCGTTATGAATGGCATGCCCCGGATCAGTCAGCGACAGGGCTACCCAACGACTGGCCGGTCCCGGCAAAGACCGGACTTCTCCCTTTAAAAGGGGACTTCTCTGGCTATTATAGGAGTCCCGACGACGACGAAGCGTTGGCGGGGTCAGGAACAAAACCTGACTCGCTTCGGGTTACGGGGGCAGCAAGAGAAGGCGTTAGTACGACTCGCCGCCTACGGAGGGAGGAAGCCCCTGGGCTATCCTTCCTCACCCGCTCGTCGGCCTACTTCTGGGACATGACTGTCTCCCAGAAGGAGTCCACCGCCGTCCTGGACCTGTCACTAGCAAGCATTGCGCGAACGAGGCTCGGGATCGACAGGTCCACTCCACCGATAGCAGATGCCAGATCGAGGCGCTGCACGGCCCATCTTGAGCACACCTCGAGGGTGTGAGCACAATGGAACCTATGATACAGAATTTGTTGCTTCACTATAATTTTGCGATTCATAATTTGATTTAAATAGTAATACGGCCTATAGATCTAGAAGAAGAGAAATGATATAATCTTGGAGAATCAATGATCAAAATCATATTACTTATGTACCCTAGTACTCATTTAATTTCTTCGCCTTCTTTTTCTCTTTATATAACATATAACTAAGGTCTGTAAGAATTATTTGAGAGTGAGAAGAAAAAATAAAAAGAGGTCTTCTCGTCCACACTACAAAGGTTTCTAGCATCGCGTACCTTATATCTCTCTCGTTATCTATTACTTTAGTTCATAAATATTTCAGGAACATATAACGTAAACATCAATGATTGAACCCTCATAAAAAATACACGTCCTAGAACTTTGTGTTTCCTGTAACTAATCAAACAAAAGTACGTCTACGTCCGCAACTCTCTTAGAACAAACAAAATTAATATAAACAACGTTTTCTCTATTTACTTAAACAGGATACTTGGTACCAATATTAACATACATTTATTTATTATTAATATAAGAAAAAATATGGAAACTGAATTTATTCTTTGTAACTGTTTAAATATTTTCCATAGGATGTTTTTATGAAAAGCACTTAAGGTTTTAGGTCAAAAAAAATATTCATCTAACACGTAGTTTTATAGCTGAATTTTAGCTCATTCGATTAAAATCTTCCCACCGTAAGTTAGGATAAAAAGTTGAAACAAGTTTAGTAGGTATTTAATTACGGTAAGAGTTTAGCTAGATAGACAGATATTCCCATTTAATTTTTCTGCTCCAAATTAGTTAAATTACTGTTTTGGATGATGACCTACTTTAAATCTGTTCGATTTTAGATTGCAGTTGCGGAGGTGAGAACTTCTAGTAAAATACAGCTGAAATACTGATATAAATAGAAAATTTCACTATACAGACTATCTTTACATTAATTTACTGGTGGCAGACCTATCACCAATATGAAAGGCCCTTCTTGGTACAAGATATAACCAAAACTTCAATTCTTACTACTTTGCAATATGCAAACATTAGTGTGATTAGAACTATTTAGTATTGTATTATGGTGATATATTATTACAAGTCTTAATGTGGTCACAATACTTCAAACTTTAGATTTTAAGTTCTTTATTCCATATTATTCTTCGCTAACACCTCACTGCCTATCATTGATCAAGTTATAGAACAGATTCATTACAAGCTATTGGGTAGTCCAGTTACTAATAAATTAAGACAGAGGTGGATAAAAGTTTAATACCAAAAATTTTTGGGTTAAAAATACCATCATCTAATGTTAAAAATGTTGCGTCACTTAAATAACTACGAGGTAGCGTTTTCTTCATCTTGTTGACTTGTTATCATGGAAAAGTCAGTTGACCGTTTTCTATCCAGGTGTATAAAAAAACTTATATCATACAAATTACTTTGATGTAATAATCTATCACCTTTTAGATTTTATAATACTTAAAATAAAAATTAAACCATGTAAATTATTTTTTAGATACTATTGTAAACAACGTCCCTTTCTCTAAAAAAATATGAAGTGAATCTAAATAGACTTTATCTTTTTGTGTTTGTAAATGTTTTTTTATTATTTTTTAGTACACAAGTATTGTTTTAATAAAAATAAATTCTACTTCAACATTTACGCTTGGTCTCCTAACAGACATCCGTTAAATAACATCTCCTCTGATCGCTTTTCAAATACTCACAAAACTCCTATCGGACTAAAGCAAATTTACTTGGGACTTAGACGTAATGGAAAGATAACAAACTGTTGCAGGTTGTATTGAATTGAATTTGCTTAGGTGGTGACCCCAGAAAGACAAAGTGGAAATTTGAGAATACATTGGATACTGCTGCTCCATGTATTTATTTAAATGTTACAAAAAAAACTCCATTTTCTACGGAACGTTATACTTTTTAATAGTATATAAAAGGTGATATTTGTTTAAAGAAAAAGTTCTTTGAAATAGTAAATACAATGTAGTCATTGATATTATAATTTATTTTGGTTTTATTGATACATAAATAAAATGTTGTATTTAAAGTGCCTTATGTCATATTTTCTATAACAATAAAAATTAAACAATCGTTTATTCAACAGAAATCCTTTCTATAACCATAAAGAATTTTCTTGATATCGAAACAATAAAGCCGTTTCTATTTATAAATAAACGCCAACAATTCTTTAATTTTTAAAAGAGGTGTAGCACCTTCTTCGACATATCAAAATCGATTCACTTTATATAAACCAACCGTCCAAGTTACAAAAATATTTCTTTATATACACTTAACTATATTTAGATTTTTATATTCGGATGATGTCGATGCTTTCGGCCACTATTATGGCCGCGAAAGCTTCATCGGACCCTGAGCACGCGGATCCGAACTCCACGAGCTGAAAAGTATATATATATAAATTATATAATATAAGGGAGAGAGGAGAAACGAGGGAAGAGGATTTGGGGAAGGAGGAAGAGGAGGGGAGAAAATGAGGGAGATGATAAAATAGATACTTATATATATACTATATTTAGACTTAATTACATGTATACTATAGATATGAACATGTAAGTTATAATTTACTTTCGCACAAAAACAAAAGAAAATTCTTTTTTAATTGCTTCAAATGGACTTTAATTTTTTTTTATTCATTTGTTGTATTTACCATCACTACAGAATGAGCTTACGTACGAGCTACGGAAAAATCTCCAGCCACTGCCCTGAACTTGTTCTCTATTTAGTCGCCTTTTCCGACACGGCTAGAGTAGTGTTACGGTATGTTTTAATACCGCACCTGTATTATACGAATGTGTCTAAACATTCGCATACACCCGCTTTCAAATCCGATCTACCGGCTATTCGCTGCAGATGTTTGCTTTGCAGAAATTTTGTCCACATCCAAAATATGTTTAGGACATGAACATAAGCTACTACTCTCTTATTACCAGGAATACAGATTTATTCATTTCCATTAGCTTTGTAATACTTTCAATGTTTTTTTTTAAAAAGCCTTATAACAAAACCTACAGAAATTTTAATGGATGGTAAATGGTCTGACAGTTCACTTGCTTAATATGTTAAAAACATTAAGCTCCGCTCTTTTCTGTTACATAGTATATGGTATTTTTAATTACTTCTGTAATTTAGCTAAGGCTTACTAGCAACTGAAGTACGGTAACATAACCATTATCGCTTGGCAGTAAACAACTAAGCTCTGACAACAAAGCTGCTCGGCTATCTAAAAAAGTTCTTTGCTGTGTACCTCCGGAAAAACTATTATTTTTACTAATCTTCTTCGTCTTGGAATGCCTGCTGCCCCGAGGTCTACCGCAATAAAACGTATTAATTTTCTGGCAGTAGATTATCAGAGCTATGACTTGTCGAGAAATGATAAACCTGCTCATAACAATGTGTTATTAAGGATTTATACATTCCAAAAGTATCTTAACATTGAACTTAATAATAACTTAACATTGAAATTTAAACATAAAATGTTTTTCCTCTCTTTATTTGGTCGGAAAGTCTGGCACTGAATATTGACTACAGTAATGTTCACACACTACTCTTTAACGACAGTTATATGTGGTCATTCTAAACAAGATACACTGATTAAAATGGAACGTGGTACTGTTTTTGTTTGTGGAAACTATTTATTATTACTATTGTAAAATAACATTAATCATACGTATGTTCGTTGTTTAAGTTGAACAAATATTTCATGTTACGTTTCGGGATTTTGAATGAGTAAATTTTAAGTACGAAATGGTTGATTTATTAAAACAGTACGCTCTCCGTGTTTCGCGCGCACGTGAAATAAATTTGCATATTAAAATTGGCTTCGCTTACAAGCTATGAGTTTGACGCTACGGGTATGGGTTTTTCTCATATCAAATTATGTAAATTTAATACAACGTAACTAAACATGTTAAATTTTTGCTGTGTGTTACTACGAAAGTTTCTAGTACGTTATAGAAACTAACCTTACAAACGGACAATCCGTTTACAATAAACATTGTTTGTTTATTCAAAAATTATCTAGATCAACGGATTTATTAAGTGAATAGTTGGAGTTACTATTATAGAAAGCGCTAAGTACTGAATCATAGCAGTTCTCATTTTTCTTTTGAAACAGTAGTGTACATTGCCGTTTTTATGTTTAGACGGCACTGTGATTGAGAAAGTATAAGCATAAGTATATGGTGCTGTATAAACATCTGAACTAATGCTTTGTTAACCATACCTCAATTTCTAGTAAACAACCACACATTAATTGAATTCTTCTGTAAGAATTTTAATTATGTACACCTTCATGGAACAAGTGTAATCTATTTAAAAACATTTCTCTTCTAATAAAATTCTTAAAATGTCTTAAAATCTCTCAAAAATAAATTTCAGTAATGATCTCAGTTGCTGGTGACCGTCTAGGTAAGTAGGTACCATCACAGATTAGATCTGCCGATAAAAAGTACAATAATATGATGACGAGAGAATGATGACCCTGATTATACATATCCACGGTTTCACGAGCGCTGTACCTAGTAAACTTCGTACAGCTTAATGTCCTACACGTACATAAAAAACAATAACGAAGAATTTTCATAAACGCGTGCACATACGCGAACAAAAACCTCCTCCGCTTTTCCATCCGACTGAACAAAGTTTTCGTTAATGACTTCCCCACGTTGACAATGAACCCTTGCAACCCTCACCCGGAGGCAGTGTTATCCAAAAATGCACTTACAAATCCCTATTATGCGCCTCCCCTATCGCTTTCTCTCTGCACCCGGTTCTCTAAATCTTTCACCAAGCTAGAATCACGGATTTATGGAGATAATTTGATTTTACTTCCATTACAAAACTATTTTCTTACATTACAATTTCATGTAAGTCCTGACAAATTTTCAACGTTTTATTAGTAGTAATAGGAACGGAATGTGTATAGCATTAATATTATCATGCTTAACTGCATTGCGGTACACGGTGTGAGAAAATAGTACGCAAGTTGCTTCCTGTGCACAACGGATAAACTTGTAGTTAGTTTGTCGCTGTTACAAAGATAACGCCCCTATCTTCATTTTCCTTCATACGAGTTTCTGGAGTATGTATTATACATTATATTAAAATAAGGATAAAGTGTAACATTTAAAAAAATATTACGATGTTGGATAAATTAAAGACTAACATAAACTTAGTTTTTAGTCTCTATAACCTGATGGCATCGTCGTAAAAGAGATTGGTGCACTGACTTAAATACACCGTAACGCTTGTAACTTTTAAACCGGAAAAACCACATGGATATTTCAAGATAAAATTAAGTACAGGATAAGAAGACGAGAATACTAAATTAAAAGTTTTTACCTCTTTCGGTCAAGGGAATATGAAAGGTCAAATTCAGCACTGTGTAATGGGTGGAAAAAGCAAAAAAGAAAATTTCACTTAGAATCAAACTCCTGACCTTTGTCTCCAAAGGAAGAAAATTAGACCACAGGTTTATTCTGGCATATGCTAATCTTAAAAATTAATAGAGTCACGGATAATATCACGACGCATGAGTCGTCTTTCCGGCTTCTTTCTATTTATAGGAGTACAATCACACGTATAACGAAGGTAACGGTTGGCTATATTGCTACCAATAAATAACAATATATATATATAAATATATGTATATACATATATATATGTTTTAATATATGTATATATATATAT
>DWLS01006495.1:0-11562 GCA_018246255.1 Pachliopta kotzebuea | reverse complement strand
TCGTCGGGGCTGGGGGGCGGGGCGATGTGTATAAGCGCCCGGGGTGGGGGGGGGGGTGGGCGGGGGGGCAGCCCGGTCCGGGCGCGCGGCGCGAGTTAATCAGAACAACGCGCGGGGCAATAGGAAGCGGCGGAATTGTTTCCTCATTCCGTCAACTCAGATTGCTTCTGATAACAGTTCCAATAGCGCAGGGCGCGACTGGATCAGCACCGACACAGGGCACACAGACGGTATGGACGCCGTTAGCTGCTGCGACTTAATAAACACTTAATGTATCAGAGAAATCAACGCCTGTAAAGTTGCGAACATCGGAAGCAGCGGGCGCTGGCCGCGAGCCAATCTTGTCCGTCTGCGCAAACACCCCCAGCGCCAGCTCGCTCCCTGTGTTTGCTCCCCTCCCGGACAGGGAGCAAACATCAGGAGCCGGCCCGCGCTCGTTGGGAAAATAAGTGCCCGCATCTATTTACTTAGGTGTCGCCGCGCCCCTGCCGGTGAACTTACACGCTTTAAGTTTTAAAAGGGAACTAAAGTCTCCAAACGGCGAGAGCAAAAATTAGGGTAAATATAAAAAAAAATTAATATGCGACGAAACTCGGTGACGATGGCTGGAAGGAGAAAAAGAATGGAAAATGGAAAATGAAAAACTGAAGAAAAAAAGATAAATTTGTGAAATATAAAACAGAAAAGAGAAAGAAAAGAGCATTAAAAAATATAAAAGAAGACAAAAGCTCTTACCCAAAATATGAAGAAGGTACAATAAATAAAAATAAACGGTGAGACCGGCGGCCCCCGGCCAGCTCACCGTTTACGATAACTTCCAAAAATAGCAACACAGAAAGAGGAGGAGGGGCTTTGAATTTAAGAAGAAAGCTTTCAAATTCAACTTAAGTGTCACTTAAAGATGTGACGCGCGGTAGAAGGCGTAAGGGCGGGGTGTGTTACCCCGTGAAATTATATAATACAAAATGCTGCTCAAAAGTTGTCGTAAACTCGATTTAGTCAAAGGAGCGCGGGCGCGCCCCCGTGTCATTAGTTCGAAGCCTTTATAAATATTTCCACTTTGCTTCCCCGCGTACACAACTGAAGGAGTATTGTCTGCTCCGCGAGCTGGTGCCGGGGCTGGATGCGGGGGGAGCGACTAACGACTGCTCAAATAATATCTGGAGTTGTTTGACTTCTCGCACCAGCACGCGGTTGCTACAAGAGAGTTGAGGTAAATGTTTACGTTTGACCTGGAAGTGTAGTACTACGGAGTTTAACACGAGTACACGTACACATCTGAACTTCCGGCTACCGGAGAGAGAGGTGTTTGTATACCCACGAGATTATAAAAATTTTCATGAACCACAATCGAGTTGGACAAAGCGTGATCTTGCACTGGGTTCCAACAGACTCTTCAAAGAAAAGCGGAGGCAGATCAATTATCTAAGCTAGCAGCTGAAAGGCTAAGACCACACTATCTATGCTGTAGCAAAAGCCATGGTTTGGATCTTTGCAAGTGTATGGTTAAATTACTATTTAGACATCGTTCTAATCATTCTATCAGTCGAGTACTCATTCCTGATATACCAAATAGAGGTAAAATCCTAAGTTGAATCAAAAAAAACTATCTGTGAAGCGGTTATTAGGATATGCTTTCATTGGAAGTATTTGGTGCATCATATAAAACTGCCCACAATCACAAGGTACAAGATCAATGGAGTTGATGGAGAGAATACGAAAAGGAAATTGAAGAAGCAATCCTGCTCCAGGAGCGGCGGCTGGTTATTCTCACTTGTACAGGACGTCTGACATCAATGAATAGTTTCTGATTTTTCTTTAATAAAACGTAGGTTCCCTTTGTGTAGTAATAAAATTCAATTGTCTAAATAAATCTAAAAAAAAGGGGTTTTACGTGATGCAGCATCGCTTTTATATTTTTTTGCATTGCCAGCGGTAGCTGAATAACAACCGTTTCCGGAGCGTTGCAGCGGCAGTACGTTCTAAACCCGCGCCGCGTGACTTTTGTCTGCTGCAGCCGTGTGTTGAACCTGGAGCTACACAGCGGAACAGTTTATCGGTTCAGCCTGTCGGGTGATATGTGAAGAGGGGTGAGGGAGGAGGCGGTTTAGCAGGGGATGAGGCAGAGGAAGCGGGAGCGGAGCCGGCGGGCGCAGCGAAGCCGCGTTTCATGGAAACCTCAGTAACAAAATTTATTTAACTGTCTCAACTGAATGGGTGGAAAAAGTCCTACATATTGTGATATGATATGGGTTCTATTCGTTATGTTACCGGTAATTGCGAGTTTACCGCGTATTAAATACAATCGTAACTTATGGCGGAGGCTGTTTATATATATCCGTTGTTTGTTGCGGCGGCACAGTACGCGATCTTCAATCATTGAATAAGGGAAACAATTACTTTGCCCCTGTTCACAGTCGCCTTGTTTAGATTACTACCGCCGGCTGCGCACGAGAGGCACGGGGGGAGAGAGTGGGGGGAGAGTTGTGAGGGAGAGGGGCAGGGGAGAGGGGGAGCTGGCTTTTGTTGCTTTTAATGAACAATTCCGATCCGCGGCGCGCCGGCAGCAAACAAAAACACTGCGGGATCGAAACTGCCTCTTGTACATTATTTACGTGGGAGTCTGTACAGCTGAGTATTGTTCCCGCGACTGGGTGAGCGCCGTGAGCACCCAGCGCTGGGCGTGGACACGTCCGCATGTACCGCGAGCTGCTCACGTTATTAAACGATCGGACGCCGTTCGGTCAAAATACACTAGACCATAATGAGCTCTGCAGTGAAAAATTTCCCCCTCCTGCTGAACTCCTCGCTGCGAAAAACCTTCATCTATCATCATATTTGTGTAGGAAATTATATAACTGTAGAGATGTATACAAATATTTGCTGAAACAGAACTCACGCGGCGACGACTGCTGCAAATGAACTAGTGCGACTGAAGCTTCTGCAAACCCTCAGCAAGTCGGTTCATAATTGCTTCTTTAATAACTAAAGAGTGTACTGTTGAGTATGGCGGCGGTCAAGTGCGAGCCGCCCGCTCATTAAACGTCTCCAGCGGCGCGGAGCTGGATGTGCTTCGTAATATTTGCCCCGGCTGGCGGTGCACCGCAAACATTGCAAAGTAAACAACCGAAGGAATATATATGAATGAATAGCTGCAGGTTTGCCAGCACCCTCACCCTCACCGCACACTCCTCTTATTTGTCCACAACTATCTTGAAGCAATTAAAATCATTTCTCACCCCCCGCCGCTACGCGATACAAAGCTTTGGGTACTTCACGTGAAATTTCACTTAGTTAACTTATTCAAGATCTATTTTAACTTTATATGATGATTGAGTTATTCTAAATGGTTGCTCACGTTGACTAGATCCGCTGGAGCAGCGCTGCAATGGCTAAAAAAAAAATAAAAGTCACAATTGGCTGTTGACAAATATGCAAACAACGTGAAATCTCGGCGGGACTCTGCTCGTCACGGGGGCATGAGGGGAGAGGGGGAGGTTGTACCGATCGGGATGGGAAGGGTGGGGGGGGGTAAGTCCGCATGTTAACCGAGTCCCGGCGGCGTCACGCCGTTTGTCCCGGGACGTACGAGCAAACAGCGAACGTATTTTTCACAGGAGAGCGAACGCACACGCAAATAGACCGCTACGCAAACATAACGCGATGTTCCCGCTGGATATTTGCACTGTCGTCGAATTTTCGGTGGAACTCCTGATATTGGTGCATCCAGATTTATAAACGCGACCGCACATCCAGGAGATTGTGGACGGTCAGTCTGCGAGGAGAGAATCAACCGGAAAACTCTTAAAGGAATCTCACGTGAGATTACGAAGCAGTAAGCGAAGCAAATTTCTATTCAAGCGACATTCATCATCAGCCGATGAACGTCCAAAGCTGAATTTGACCTTCCCCAAAACGGAGAGAACCACGCTGTCCCAAAGCAATTTAGAGTCAGTTGGAAGTTGGAGACAGAGCCTGGTTTAATTAGCAGGGTGCCAACGTGTGAGGTCGGTTTAGGTCCCGTTAATTGTAGTGTTTATATATATTTATCAGCGACAAAGTTTCAAGTTCAAGAGTAACAGACACCTCCGGGACTACTGGTAATAGGTTTCATATTAACACGGTCGGGGGAGATGTGTGAACAGAAACAAAGGTATGTAGTAAAGTATTGGTTGTAATTGAATGAGAGGGTCGCCAGGGTGTCAGGTGGTTGGCTGGTGGCGCAGGGGGTAGGGAGCAGCTTGGACGGCGGCCAACGTTTTTCCGTCTCACTGGAATCTGATTATGGGATCACGTCCACGCCGGATACTGCTGCGTGGCCATTTGCCTGTAGCCCCCAATATTTATTAATACAAACAAAAACCTCGTTACTTATTTCCCTTATTATATGGAGCGGATGTCGACCCTTGCGATTATAGTACATAAATAATTCACTATCATTGTTTCAGGCAGCAGCAAATCTGCAAATGCTAGTTTAATGCGCTTTGCTAGGTCAATGCGCTTTACTAATATAGACCACATCATCACTTAACACCAGGTGGGATCGTGGTCAAGCATTAACTTATACCTATGTAAAAAAAAAATGATACTTTTTATAAAGCAGCTGTATTATGAATGTAATGTTCAATGATTAAAGGCTCATCAGTCTCGCTAGCTTGGCGGCGGTGGTGTTGGTGGTGTTGGTGGTGTTGGTGGTGGCGGTGGTGGTGTGGAGGCGCAGCGTCGCGTGCCAAAAACCATTTGCGTCAGACATCCTCCGGTCAGCGTGATGCAGCATGACGCTGATATTTCCGATGAAAAAGTTATAACTCCTCCGGCGGCGGGAGGCGACAGATAAAACGCCGCTCACACTTTTCCTATTCAATTTTTTTTGTAAAGTTTCCCCAACTCTCTGTGGACGAGGTCACCGCGATTAAATTTTGAACAGATTTAACAATTTTTTATATTCTTTTCAACCTTTTTTCTATATATAATAATAACTATTAAAGCTGAAGCAAAAATGTTTAAACTAAAAACGCTTAATTAACATACTATGTAAATATGCTTTGCATTAAGTAATTTTTTTTATCGCCACGCGATTTGATACATTGCTTAAAGCACGCGATATTAATTATTGTTATACTAACTGCATATAAATTTAAGAATTCATTAGCGCCAGCCGGATTCGAACCCGTTACCTTCAGAGGCAAATGTTCAAACCATTAGACTATCACAGTTTTCTTATGTAAATCTTGAACCGATGTATGTTTGGTAAAAAATCCTAATTTAGGCAAATAATCAAAAAAATAATTTTGTTTTATATTTTAAGTGGTGGGTTATAAAGACCCCTTAATAACACCTAACGGGACCCAAGCCGATGACGAAAACCCTCACGCGAGTATGGGAGACCTGTGTCCAGTTATTGATGCATTTAATTAAGTTCATTTAAAGTACTTATAAAGAAGAACTTCAACAATTTGTTTGCAGCGATGTATCACCATCACCAATGACATCAGCTGCATCTAACATCTGCATCTAACTGGAGGGCTGTAGGTGAGGGTCGGAGGGAGGGCAGTCGTTCTCCAAACACTTCACTCAAATCCGCGAATCAGAGCGCGGTAACGATGATTAATTACAGAGAACAAATATACCATTTCGATGTAACACTTTACTGAACTTAAACTTAGTTTCATTCTAGATTTTAAAAGCGCATTATCAACTTACTACTATAAGTAGATTTTTATGAAGAGAGACGTACCTCCGGGAAACTAGAAGAGGACAGTAATAAAAGTCCGCCTGCGGATTGTTTTAGTTTGATGGGAACTTCTGGAGCGAGCTCACTCCTGTTTGTCAGTTTAATGGGGGCCCGTTGCAATGGAACAAGTAAATGGACTTCGGAGTTTTTAATGTGGAAATGGAGACGTTAAAGAAAACCAATTAAACTGGTATAACTGGCTCTGAAGGAACAGTCGTTCGCAAAACATTCACGTTTCGTGCAACACCACTTAGAGAAGACTTCGTAGTTCTGGGAAATATTAAGTAGAATTTAATAATGATTAAGTAATCAATGATTTATTGAAATTAAACTTGTAATCTTTTCATTGTAAATTATATTTGTAATAAGTTTATCTAAGTAGTTATTTATTTCAATGAAGTTAGCATCGACTCCGTGGCGCAACGGTAGCGCGTCTGACTCCAGATCAGAAGGTTGCGTGTTCAAATCACGTCGGGGTCAATGAGACAGTTTTTTTTTATTTTAATTGTTGTAAATACATGATATTTAGTATATTGCAAATAATCAAGACATGTTATTTTATATAAAACAAGTTAGTTATGTATGTAAATAGTTTGGTAGCTCATCAATAACAAAACATATTTTTTTTTTTAAACATTTATACCTAATTTTAAGTGATACTAACGGTAGTAATTAATAAGTGAGTGTGTCGATATCGCCGCTCTTTCAGAGCTAACACAGAAAGGAGCGCAGCTCACGCGTGTTGCGACTTCAGCTGCAACCCCACCACCACCACCACCACCACCGTCACCCCCTCGAACGCTGAGCCGCAGACTTCTTATCAGAGCTGCTACAAGAAACATCGAGAGCTCATATCCGGTTCGCGGCGCAAACCGTGAAATTGAGTTTAACTTCCTGATAAACGGTTTAAAACGGATACACTCGCTGCTTCCCGTTTCAGTGTTATATTCTTTAAAATATAATGTTATGTTATTCTCATGCATTTATACTCTTATTGACTGCATACTGAACATACAAGGAAGAAGATAACATGCAGCCTTCGCAGCTGGATCTATTACAGAGGCACCAGATCGGGCACTGAACACATCGCAACTCTTTCCTCCGAACTGTACATTTCATATACACTTAGACTGTGCTCCGTGTAATAAATATCCATTTGCACTAAAAATTCCTTACAACTCATCGCTGATTCATTTAAAAGAAGCTCCAAATTCTAACTCTTCATAAAAAAAATCTCGTCATCACATCATTAAAGCGAAGTGACGCCGCGTTAAAGTTCCAGCGGCGGCTGCAATCTATATTCATGACTTAATTCCTCGCCCCAGCTCCAGCGGAGACGATATCTTAGATCACAATGAATAGTGAGTCCAAAATATGAACAGCGACATCATTACAAGGACCCATCAGACCCTAATTTACATATGTAAATAATGACTTGCTCCAACACGCGGCTCAACAGGATAAGGAGAATCCAATCATGAGTCCCCGTGCTGCCGCTACACCAAACATTAAAGCTTAATATAACTTAAACCCGCACATAAGTTGTCAAGTTACGTTGCTTCATATATTGAAGTACTTATATCTAGTACTTTCCATTGTCTTTGGACAATATTGCAGCAGCATTCACCTCCGATCGACGTCAATAATTAACGCCAAGGTTATAACTTGTGAGTTATGTTAAGGCTTGTTATAAGCAATAAATAAATAATTTATTCATTAGTAAATTGTGGATGATGGATTTGGTCAATAAGCTATAATTACAACCCTCAGTATATAACGTTATATCGATGCGTAATTAGCGTCTAATTACACATCGATATAGCGACTAATATGATGCTGGAACTTGTACGGGTACTGCTGTTGGAGTCGAGGGGGTGGAGAAGAAGGGGAGGGTCAGAACCAAACAATTGTGCTGAATTAAGTAAATGGTCTCTTTCAGTCTCTTCGATACATCCTCTAGGAAGTATATCTTTGTGCAGTTCTCATGGTCACCACTCTATTTCACGGTTGAAGCAGCGCTTCGAACGGAAACCGAACTAGTTTGAGGAAAGAGTAGCGACTAATTAGGTGGTGGTAGCGGTGGGAGTGGTGCGAGCTGGTGGAGCGCGCGCTGCGGTCGCGGAAGTTAAATTGTGTTCCCCGGTCAGGACTTTCATTGAAACTAAGTTACACGCTCACAGAGTTTGTAATTGCCGCTTTGTTCCCGTTAATTTTACTTGCTGCCGTCGGGTTTTGCTGATAGTTGTGTGGGTGCAGCTCCTACCACCCTTCGACCCTGCTACCTGCGTCCTCGTCAGCAGCCACTGCAACCGCTGTACCGGTCTCTTACTTGATCGTTGGTATAAATAAAGAATTTTGTATAAATATATCACACGGTTCCCCACATTTAATTTAAGTTACATTATCAGTAACCATTTGTCTATAGATGAACCTGATGCCGGAGACCATCCCCATGCTGTCTACTATTAAGTAGACGGGAGAACAAAAATAACATATAAAATATCTTGGTTACTCTAAACAGTTTTGTTAACCGTCGCAAAAGGGTAAGTGTCTCTAGGGGTAGGTTAAAGGGGAAGTAAATATTTATAGGCAATTATACGGAGTTGTTGTTGGGCTAAATAATGCAGCTTATTTATGGCGTATAGTGTTCCAACGTTTAGCTTCCTAACAATGAACCGGCTGCTACCGGCTACCCCTAGCTACCCCCGGCTACCCTCACTACCCCCGGCTACTAAACGAAAGTACACGAGATATGCAGACAAGCAATTCCGATAATAGTGCCAATAGAGGCGCCGTCGCGCTGCTGGCCGCCGCTATCGATACTGTGCCCTAAGTTATGACTTAAATGTAACATTAAACTTAACAACACCCTCAAATATATTGGAAGCGATAAACATCCTACGACATTATTGCAACACATTTCCTATTTGACGTGCCAATTTTAAATGGAAATATGATTCGGTAAAGTAAACCTTCCGTCCCCAGCACTGCGATGTGATGATCCAGAAAGTCCTCTCAAGAAAGATATGAGAATCCTCGTCATCATTATCAGCTGACTGCAGCTGCTCGCTGTTATACTTAGGCCTCTTCTAAAGAACGATACTTAGATCTGCAGAAAAGCTCGACGGTTACTAAGTGTTTAAACTCCGTCAAGGATAAAGAGGCTGCGATAGATTTAGAATATATGTTTGCTTCTCACCACAGCTCTGGATCATTTGATAACTAATATAGTAAATATACATAAATGTGTATATATATATGTACAGAAACGATAGCTCTGTGTTTTGCGTTTAAAATGAACCCTCCTAAAGCCTACTGTTTTGGTGCGGGATTGAAGTAAAGGCTTTGCTTAACGAGGTCACGTACCCTCCGTGTTATTTAACCGCGACCGGATCGAGTCCAGGGTCCGATGCGGGCAGAGGGAAGGGGAGAGGAGGGGAGAGAGGGGAACTTCAGCGGGAATGACCGCTAAATTCTAGATTCGGTATGCTAGTAAATGCTGAAGTTTATGCCGTCTGTGTCACACTCAAAGGTATGTCATATATGGTAAAGGGGTCTTAAGGTCCGAACCAGCTGCAAGGTGTTCGGAGGATGAGCATCTCGCTGCACTGACCGCATTGAGAGCAATATTTCACGTCTCTTTACGACCTTACAAACCTCAAGCCGACGGTACCGGAGTGGAATATTCAAGTAGCAGGTTTTCTGGTCGTCAGGAAGACATGACGTGGAATTATTTCTATGGAAATAATTCTCATGTGTACTATACAAATAGGTAATTATAATAATATAAAACGCTAATTCCGAAAATTAACAACTTTTATGGCAAACGTACTTATCGCTACTTAGTTCCCACACTCATAAACGAAATTCCTTGAAATGTTAAAGACGTTATTAATAAGAAAAACCTAAACTTTATTCATTTTACAGCAAGAATGGTAATTAATTACACAAAACAAAAGGTTTTTTCATTGACAGTACTCAACCCATTAAGTGGGTATATCATTGTACACAAGTTTTTATATTAAGTAAATACTAGTTTTGTTAAAAATACCTCCTATATATATATATTCACGAGAATGTGCAGATTTCATACAAACCTTATCAGGTTTAAGAAATCTAAGTAAGAAAAAAAACTATGTAATTTTCTTTTGAATAAAATAAAAAAAAGGTGAGTTCATCAAATCATTATCGCGAACTTATGGTCCTCCTCTGCTGGATATTACACCTCTACACTTTAATACTAACATAAGTGTTACTTAACCATGAAACTGCCCGAGCTGATTGCACTCATGGCCATGCGCCTGGGGTAATTATACAGAGGTTGTGTGTATACTTTTTGTTTGATTATTACATTGGTGCGACAGCGAACCGCCCCTGCAGAACCCACCTGATAATGAATGGGAATAAAACAATCGTAACTTTAAACAATAAATAACTAAGTTGGTGAGGGCGGAGTGCGGGCGGTGTTCCGGCGCCGACCAACTTCTAGAGTTATTCAACCGGCCCTATGTTTTTGTTGGGAACTCTGAAATCTGATTCATAACACAAGGGAGGAGGCTTCATATTTTCGTTATCATTTACAACTTTAATTCAGTTATTTCAGCGGCGGTTTTACTTAAAGTTAAAATAATATCAAGCGGGCGGAGGCGCGGTGCCTGCTAGCGTTGTGCTACGTTAAACAAATTAACGCGAATACAATTTGAAAACATTTAAAAAATAAGTTAAAAAAAAGCTCAGCGCAGACCTCTGGAACATAACAACGGGTCTGAAGCTTTCTAAGCGGTTTTTTTTATAAAGGAACCGTTACGGGCGGCGCTTAATTAGTTCGCTTTCAAAAGGGAATTAAGTGTACAGCGTGTGACGTCACAGCTGCCCGCTGCTGCTACAACACAATAATGTGTAGCTTAAGCAATTAGTTTATCAGGACTTTTAGCATATCCTTTATCCTAAGCATTAAAAACCAAAATTTATTAACACTTAAAAACAGGAAACTTACGACTTGAAGTTCACTATTGCCGGAGACCGAGTAAACATCGCAGCTCCTATCTTTTCGACTTAATCCTAATTTGGAAATATTAACACAAAATAAAGGTAAATAAATAAAGTATCCACTACCTGTGAGATCTTCTCATCCTGCCTTCGGACACTATACTGGTGGGTAATATTAAAACTCTTTACTGGTAAAACAAAATGTGAGAGGCGCGTCCCCGTTTACTTAAGCCTTCCCCTTTATCCATGTATTTATAGCTTATTTTACGAGAAGCTTATCCTCACTTAATAAAGACCCTTCCATTAGAGATTTTTTCAAAGAGATTACACTTAAATAGAGTTTAAGCGACGGTACCCCCGCCGGAAATTCGGATAACCTATTCATACGCACACGGACTGTGTTCACACGGTTAGTAAAGGATATGAGAATTCTTTTTAATATATAAAATATCATGACGAAATTTAAGCTTCAGTAAGCTAATGATGAAGCTGCATAAAAATTCTGATTACTCAAATAGCTGAACAAGTTTTAATTCGCACTTATTCAGCTATTTGAGTAGATGATGTTATCAATTTTGTTCATATAGTACTATCAAGTGAGTGATTCATACATTCAAATATTATAGATTATAAATAAATAAATAAATAAATAAAATAATTTTATTTCGGACAACTGTTTGGTCCATAATGGGTTAGTAATTTAATCTTATCAATAGTATTAGTAACAATTAAAATAAAAATAAAAATCGCAATGCATGAGGTCATCGATGCCGGCTTAACGCCGATTCACTTGACAGCGTGTAGCTGTATCCAGCGAGCTGGCATCGCCGAGTGCCACC
>DWLS01006494.1:0-11564 GCA_018246255.1 Pachliopta kotzebuea | reverse complement strand
TTAAACCCCCCAACCCCAAACCCCCCCTAGCTCGGTCTCGGGGGCCGGGTTTTTTTTAAAACCCCCCCCCCAAAAAAACCCCCCAAAAAAAAAACCCAAAAAAAAAAAAAAAAAAAAAAAAAAAAAAAGTACACTACACTATCTCTAAACTATTGCAGTAATGTCATGAGTAATAAGGTAAAAATTAAATTTTAAAACTCTATTTCCTAACATTAGCAAACTTTGGTCTTTCTGTTAAATTAATAATTAGAGTACCTCTGGAATCGAATTTTAGTATTATCTTAATTACGTTGCCTTTCAAACAAGAAAACCCATATCTCTGCTGTTAACTTAAAACGATCATCGTTTTGGGCTACGTTGAAAAATACTAATTGATGTCTTCACGTTACGATTGTTTCTATTTTTATATGAAATCAAGCGAAATTTAACTGTGATGGACATACATACCCGTATAATATGTAGGTGAATAAACGTATATTAAATTTAATGAATATAAAAAATATTTAAATTATTAATTTTTGTTTTGACCCCTGTTTCAACACGCAAAGCCGACGGACGAGTTGTGATCCTCGATTTATATTAGCCTCGTTACAACGTACATCGTAACAATTGTTCCGAACATTAATCAATGTGTTTTAGGTTGGACGATATTTTCCGAGGAGCAATCGATCTTAATGCACAGATTCATATGAGTTCTTTTTTATTATGGAATATTTATGTATTTGTGGTAGGCAGATTTACCATATGGAGTATGTATGTAGTGTATGTGTAGTATACATTTTCAATATAAGCGATATCTAGTGAGAGATTACCGAAAAATCTAAACCGCTATCAAAATTTCAGAACGTGTAGCCCCAGAAGCGAACAAGGGTGGTTCGTGTCTCAAGTAAAAAGACACTGTTACAAAACAATCACTTAGCTATTGCGCTACGAAAGCCGTTATTTAATAACCGTACATTGAATAATATTTGTTCAATCTTGGCTCTACATATTTTCGTTTAATGAGGAAGGTATATTTTAATTGTATAAAGTGTGAAGGTTAAAGTCTTCTACGGGACAGACTTCGGCAGGTGTCGACGTTGCAATCATGTAGGTGAAACACTACACCTGTTTTTACCGATAAGCAGTACTGTGTATACATTTCCGTATTCTTATCTGAAAACCGCTGTAGAAACTGTTATTATAAATAGATAACCTGTATATCCCATGTCTAAATGTATAAATTAAAGTAATCTTGCTGGATTGTTACGAACTGAGTCTTTTAATTGCACGCCATTGATGATGATTATCGTGACAGAACCATGGGCTACAATTACAATTGCAATGAATTGTGAAAATATACTTATAACAGGTTTGTTAATGGGGACTGTAATAAAATCTATTTAATATTTTTTTGTTATCTATTTAATATCTGACGCTCAAATGACACTTTATAGCTTATGATGTCAGCAATTTCAACATTTTCGGTATTAATTAAAATTTTCTATTACTAAGATATTTCGTACAATTTTAATAATTTTGGAAGGATTGTAGTACAGAAAAAAAAAAAAGTTGGTTTAACTATTTAAAACCAATTCATGAAAGTATTCTGGGAGCCACATCTAATTACTTATTATGAATCACATTGCACACAGACGACCAGGCGTCTTGTGCAACGAGCTCGAAAGTACCCATTTCTTAGTAAAGAAACATTGTAATTGCTACCCTTAATTAAATGGAGTATGCTATTCTATAATTGCTTATGTCCTTAAAAAACTATAATTTTTTATTGAAACAGTCCACAGTTGTAAAACGTATAACGTAAAGTGGCACTGCACCATAGGTATTTTAACAAAGGTTTTCTATATTACTTTTAGCTTTATCTTTCACCAGAGTACTTTGAAGAGTTTTATTGAAGTATTTATTAATATTTATAGACGGAAACCCAAATACCAAAGAGAAATCCAACTAAAGAAATTAATAATTAAGTTACTTAAAAGCAATTCATTAAGCACAACTTAGAATCAATGCACAGAAGGCATAGTAATATAAAGGATATAATTACTTTAAATTTTATCCAGCATGCTTACATCACTACCGAACCAAATTTCTACTTCTTCTAGCCCTTTTATCACTAAATTCGCCGTCTTGTATCTTTTGTCTTGCGCTTACTACAACTATTTTATTCAAACTGATTGCCTCATTTGATCTGTCGTTATTAATATATGGTACGTTCTTATTCATTACCACATTTTGTAACAGCCGATTATCATTCGGTTGGCACGGATTGACCAAATTTCTTAACAGTTTCATACTTATTAACGATATCCTTTTACAGTCTGCAAATCTGAATAAACAATGTGACATATCGTACCCTATAAGGTATCAGCACGCCGAACTTTTAGCAAACATAATCTTGTATTATAAATAATATTTTCATTTGGGAAATGTATTTAACAATTTCAATGAATTACAAATGGTTAATTTGTCGAAACCCATCGCAGAACTTTGCTAGTTTTTGTTCAGGAAGCCCTCCTACTACGCGCACGATATCGTATTAAAAGTATACGATAACACCGCGCCCTAGTTACTGCCTCGGTCCTAAATAAACAGTCGGCCCTCTGAAGTTTTATAAGAGTCTTCGTTCAAAAATTGTATAAAGGAAAATACCACATTAAGCGGTAATTTCCGCATCGAGTTTTCGTTTTATTATGAAAATAAACATAACATTTAAAGGAGACTGCCATGAAAATATACTTACTGCGATCTATATTTATCGTTTTCCATTATTACAATCGTATGATTATAATCCTTCATTCATCATCATCATCAACAGCCTGGGCAGTCCGCTGTTGGACATAGGCCTCTCAAGGAACGCCTCGATTTGTAAAAAATAATCATATGGTAAATATGAGAATACTTTTTAAGTAACTTAAATTATCTAGCCCAATAATAATCCGTTTTTATAAAATAATGAGTAGGACGTTCACCTAATGATGAGTGATATGAGTGTCTATAAAAATTTGTCGTTAATTGAGGACTATATTAAGAACAACTCATTACTTTAGACATAACTAATTTCAGTAATATCTTATGCTGCTGCCTTTAAGCATAAAAACATTTTAAAAATTTATTTTTAAACTTCTCTCATGTATTTGCATAATATATTATAAACCAGAGTTCTATGGAGGTAGCCATTAAATTACAGCAAATATTTAAGTTTTTTTTATTATGAAAATAAATCCTTTTTTTAACATCCTATAAAAGTAAACAAACTTGTTTCCTTTCAGATATCTACTACGGACGGAAATTATACCACAAAACATATGTTTTTTATCTTTACAACAATAAAATCTTTTGTAACCTTAACGTCACAAGACAGGAAAACTTGGCATTATCATGAAAGTTTACCCCCATGACAAATATTTATCACCAGTACATCAACTTTCCCAAATTCCCGTCATAATCAATCAATCCTAACGACAAAACTTGGCAGAAACGCGCGCAAGCTAGGAACAATTTAGATCGTAACATGGCTCCCATGAAAAAGCAGTTTGACAACTTTCATACAGAATGAGTGATATGTTAAAACAGTGTAAGGTAAGTATACCAAACAGTGTATAAAGACTACACATGGTTTGATAAATTTAAACTCAATTCACAAATATTTCATGAGGTTTCTGTTTACACTTACGAAACATGTTTTTCTCTTGCAGGAATCAAGCACATTAATCACTGCATTTACGTTAGTGACGCCGTTCAAATTCCTTCTCAAATATTTTGAGGATGACTTTTGAGATATTTTTCGTTAAAGATATTTAGTTTCTATAAAACAACGTTTGATTTCAATCAAAACTGAAAAACAATTTCAAAAATGTAAGAAATGTTATGCTAGAAAACTAAGAAATGATATTTTATCTTTTTATATTCTTTTCTTATATTAAAAAAGCTTGTCAAAAAGTATTTGTTCAATTTTAATATCACACTAAATATAGGAATTGCAACGCATCAACACTAAAAGTTTTTAATTATTTTTGATAAGAATTGACTTTAAAACGCTTCATTTAACAGGTAAACTCAGGCACGGGCAAAATGCAACTTAAGCAGTGAGTTGTGAATTCCAGTTAAACATTGGTTTTGAAACAGGTCATACAAGTAGTTAACATCGTATTTTATACTCTGATACGCAATTATATTATTATTACAAAATTAGAATACTACAAATAGTATCGTCTCGCGCAAATTCTTTTTTTATATAATATATATCACTTATCTGTATTCAATTGAAAGAAATAGGAAATAAAAATTTAAAATATGCAGAAAGTAAAACTATTTAACTTTAAAGCAAAGGAAACATTTGAGTAATTGAAAGGAAAAATTAAAAACATGATTACATTTGATTTCAAATTTATTTAAACTTTAAAAGAATGATACTACATATCACCTCGCTTACAAACAATTTAATTGCTTATAATAAAACTTCAGTTCATATGAGAATATTTACAATAATTATCCTAATTACGATATAAAAGATTTGTTAACCAATCAGGCCGTGGCTGTTGCTGCTTATATTCAGGTGGGCTCAAGGCCAAAGGTGTCGCTGCGTCAGTTAACGCCACGGAAGACGATGTTTCCGTAACAGCTATACTAGGCTTACCCCTAAGAATAGTTCTCAGTTCTTCATTTTCTGCTGCCCTGGTCCTTTGCAAATTTTCTCTAGTCTCCTTCATTTTAGAGAGTTGCTCTCTTAAACACCTATATTCTTCGAGGAATTTTTCAAGTTGAGAAGCGCGAAAATCGAAGTCTTCCAACCGTTGACCTGTGCGAGAATAATCTCGTAATCCTGATAGATCTAAAAGTGGGGTAGCGGACGGAAGAGTAGACTGTTCCCTGGAAGGAGATGCAGGGAGACTAGGATTTCGACGTATACGATTTCCACCAACTGATAAATCTAAAAAACTACTAGACCGTCGGCCAGCTCTCTGCCGTGATTTGTCATAGTTTTTTTCGTTGAAATTGATTGAATCTGCACCAGAGCTATTCCTTCTACTACTTAAAAGTGGACTTCGGCTGTCTCCTTCTTTTCTACGCGGTATTGTGTAAAAATAGTAAGGGTCATGTTTTAATTCATTGTGTAAGTAGCTGGTGGTACCGAGGGCACTCATTTCAATGAGATCTGGATAATTTTTCTCACTGTCACTTCCAGAAAGGTCGTTATCTAAACGATCGCGAGTTCGTGGTCGAGAACAAGGGCGGGAGTTGTTGTTAAAACGATTGCTATCAGATAAAATCTCTACGTGACTGCTTAACATCCCCGTCGAGTTAGAGCTCGGCATGGAGTCAGTACCGTCAGTTCTGAAAAATATAAAAGGTACAATCACTTTCTTTGTTCAGGAACATATTGTTTTAAATTTCTATCATAGATCAATCAAAATGAAAACGATAGTTTTTTTTTAAAGCTGTTACAGTAGGTGTATGATTTATTTATTCCGAGTATAAAATCAAGGATATCTTTAGTTTTAAATATAACTGCATAACAAACAAAGCAAGTTCTTGTGTTTTATAATAATATATACAACATAAAACACATCACATGCTAAACGTTATATTATTCATCAAGGCGAAATAATGTAGATTTTGTCTTATCAAAAAATAACAATTATTTATTGCGCTGTACATACCAGTGAAATTCGTCATCATTCGTGAAAAAACAAATTGTGATGACTTTTTCGTGGCGGTATCGCAAAATGCAAATTTACTTCTTACGCTACATACAAAACAAGTTTTACTGTACATGTATCGCTTTTCTAAATACATTTCTTAATAAAAACATTTAATACATTAACTAAAATCAAAAAGATTAAACAATTATTTACGACTATAGGAAATTTAATTCTGCTATAACACTGTAAATGTTAGGCTTCTATTGCAGAAGACCGTTTAAGTAAATAGCACGGCGGCTCTTGTTTCTACCTCTCTACTCTTGTATGAACAGCACACTTTACTGTTTTCCGTTTCGAAGAGCGTTGTAAATTAGTAAAATTACTGGGGGTAACGAGACGTAACATCTCCTGTCTCAAGGCGACGAGCATAACGTCGGGCAGTGTATACCTTATTCGGCGAGCGTATCACTTACCATCAGGTGAAAGTCTCGCTCGTCCCATAAGAAGAAAACATCGCTATTACATATACATACATTCATTAAATTATGTTATTACTAAGAAAATACTTATTCTTTATCACATTTATATAATTATTTATTTAGTTCGTATTTGGTCTATCGGCTGATGATAAAGATATCAAAATAATCGAAATACCTTATGTTATAATTGCTTATACGTGGTATATGCAAATCCTGCTCTGCGACTGCATCGTTTCTTCCTAATGATTCAAATTTAGAACGATGCCAGCTTCTCTCTATAGGAGATGTAATATCCTGGTTTTCTTGTATACTCTGTCCATAGCTTTCGAAATCTTCTTCTGGATCGTGCGAAGGAACATTTCTATAATCTCCTCTTTTACGATTTCCGTTTTCCGAAGACAACACTCGAGCGGCTTCCGAAACACTTTTAAAATTAGCCTCAATTTTCTCGTAATTATTATCATGGTGATTTGGTGTAACAATTTGTTCATTCCACCTATCCAATTGTCTTTTCTTACGAGTTTCATAAGCACATAGTCCTATTAAACAAGAACTTAACACTATCACTGCCGACACCGCCATTCCGGCCATGAGTGCTCGCCCTCCAAACCCTCTGGTTTGAGATTTTTTTTCTATTGTTAAATTTAAAGTCACTTCTGCCTTTCCCGCACGATTTTCTGCACTACACATATAAAAACCAGCGTCTTGCATGTCGGCTGATCTAATCGTTAAATTACTTGTTTGTCCTTCACTACGCAATATAAAAGTTCTACCAGAATTAAAATTGGCTGAAGTGGTATTTGCAAGAAGCCGACCAGCACGAATCCATCGAACCCTTGGTGCTGGTATTCCTATTACTCGACAAACTAGAGTCACTTCTTCTCCTTCTGTTCCTTTCAAGGTAGCTGATGTAGTACTAACTTCGGGTATACATGCGAAGTCCTCAAGATCGAGGCGATCCCAAGACTGGGATATTAATCGTGGTGGTAATGAACATTCGGGTACTACGGTTGCAGGTACATTTCTTCTAATCATCCAATCACGCATCGGCCTCAAAGCACATGTACAATCCCACGGATTGCCAGCAAGTTCGAGTCCTTTAAGAGACCGCAATGGTGCCAGAACAGCCACATGAAGAACTTGAAGTTTATTTTTGCTTAGTTCAAGATATTCTAGTGATGCTTCTAATCCAATAAACCCTCGGGGCTCTATTTCAGATATTTTGCATCCACTAAGCGTTAATCTAACAAGGTGGGGCAAATATGCAAAAGCGTCATCTTTAATTTTCGTTATGGGGTTTCCATTCAGTCTTAGTTCCCTGAGCTCAGGAATGGAACTAAAAGTTTGTGATGGCACTGTATCTATGCGATTACGCGAAAGGTCCAATTCTACTAAATTTACAAGAGCTCGAAAAGCAAACTGGCGAATAGTCCGCACATTACACCCCGGTAGATACAAGCGTTGTAGATTCAGAAGACCAGCTGCTGCAAAAGCATCATCTCGAAGATTTGGTAGGCGATTTTCAGCAAGATCGAGTAATTGGGTTGTTGGATCCAAACGGGGTGGGACTGTGGTGAGGCCTGCACGAGCACATAGAGCTGATTCCTTTCCACTGCGCCATTTGCATTCGCAATGGCGTGGGCACTCAGCGCTGATGGCTGCCGCCGACAAAAGCATCAACAACACCAACATAACACGCGCCAAATCACCCTGCGCCACTCCTTTCGTCTTGATTACTGAGCGACATACCCTATTTTGCGAGGTTCCTGTTAAAAAATAAACTGTTTTTAAGAACATAAGTCTATTTGTACTATCAACGCAATTCTTGCGGGTATATAGATTCTTACCTATTTTCATATAATTATAATTTTAAAATAGTGTACTTAGCAACCTTTTTAAGAAATCTTTGTAATTTAATTTAAATCTAATTTATTTCATAATGAACCCGAATAGTTAATTTAATTGAACAGCGTATTGTAGTGAATTACCACACTGATTCTGTGTCATGTAATAACAACATGAGCATTCTGGTGTCCAAATTCGGTTAAAGGTAATTTAATTAAAAACAAATTCACTGTTTTGGTATTAAGAATTGTAATTAAACAATGATTTATGAAATGATATATTATATTGTCTTCTGCACCTGCACCTGTCACCTGTATCCACATTAACAGACTGCTGTTAATGTGGATACAGGTTCTTTAATAATTGATGACTTCCTACTTGTTTTAAATCACAAGTAAAAAGGTTTGATAAATTGAAAATTTTAAATAACAAGGATCGTTGTTAGTTTTGTGTCACTATAAACGGTAATATTTGTTGTAATATTCTCTTTTAAACTTGATAATTCAAATAAAGTTTACAAAATGTTTAACATTGACAACATACCTCAAATCTCTAGTTCAGATGGTACAAAAGCAGACTGCATTATCTGAAAAAATACAAAAAGTTACACAATTTATCGTCACTTTATATAAAACATTTATTATTTTTTATAACAATTTGCATATGACTATTGTATGTAATTAGTTATGTACATTACATTGTACAACTTGACTTAAAACTTTGGTTTATATGATTTTAAGTCGTCTATTATCGTTTTATATCTTTCTAATAATATTCACCAGTTAGTAATTTTGTTTTCATATATTCGTAATAAAATGAGTTTTTGTAACCATTTTCCGTAGACAAAAAAATACAAGGTCTGCAGAACCACAGCCACCTAATAAATCTCCAACTTAATGAAGTAAGTTTGGTTGGGTCTTTGTTACTTTATTTTTTTTATTAAGACAACATTTGCGTGCTGTTGTGAGAGCATGGGTCATTCCCGTGTAATTGTGGGGCACCCCTTCTGTATCACGCAATTGCGTGTCTCTTGTATCACGCATAGTAATTTCAATGTGAAAATTATTCGAAATCATTTTATCTAACAATGTTTTTGTTATTTGTGGTATGAACAAACAAATATACTAACATATATTTTTCCTACATTAATGTTATCACAGTAACTACATTATATTTACCAAATTAGAAGAAATCGGAGACATGAATTCTTTTATCTTTAAAATTATAATGTATTCAATACTCAATAAATTTTCTAAATAAATTTATACAATAATAATTATTTTACAACCTAAATATTACATAAAACATTAAACTTTAGAACATAACTAAATACAACATAAAACTTTAAAAGCAATAAAGGACAATAACCTAAGTATCTTTACCGTCCGCTCAGTTCTTTTCAATAACAGCTTTTACAAAAAAATCCAAATAATAGCTTTTAATTTCAAAATGAAAATTATTTCGGTGTTATAAACGAAATTTCGTTGTAAAATGTAATATTGTCAAAACAACATTATCGGATTGACAACGAGACCGAAGTTATTAATCAAGTTCATTGAAATATATGAATATATATTATATGAAAGCAACAACAGTTCGCGATTTTAGATCTTAATAAATTAATTTTTATTTGAAAAAAGCTAAAGCGAACAGTTTAACTGATAAACAAGCATGTTAAGTCCCGAAAAGTAAAATTCTTAATGATCTTTTACGTCCAAGCATTAAAATAGAATTGTTTTTATCGCCCAAATCTCGGTGTTGCTATACTTTCCGCACGAAATAAAGGGGCAATGAACAGGCATTTTCTAAAACAAATTATATTCAAAGCATAACTAATTTTTAACATCTTATAGCCCTGTTTAAGTCCGTCTAGTTAATGAAACTTTTCAAGTTTGTGTACACAGATTGTAAATAATTTTTTATTTTAAAATCCAAGGTATATTTACAAACACAACATTTTATCGGAAACAATCTAAAAAAAAATTCTCACCAGAAACTTTCGAATAAATTATTATTTAAAGAATTATTTTAAATTTCATTGGGAATACTATTCTTACTATTAATATATATTCTCTAACATACAATCGATAAAGTAAAGTAATGACCATCATTTGGTGTCACTTCCGGTTTACCAGTTATACCGGAGTACATATAAATAGTAATTTTTATACGAGGAACACATTTGTATAAGAATAATGTCAAAAATATGCATAGTTATGGTACGTAGTGATTTTCGGCACCACATCCAGTTTGCCGATCGGAACCGGATATGGCTAGGAACCATCTCCGTACCCATCTCAATATTAATACCAAGTCACATTTTGATTGGTCTTACTGTATGGCCAGGGTGTGATCACAAGGAAATTCAGACACACAAATATGTACGTATATACATACGCTTGACTTAATCATAGTTAATGCAAAATTGACAATTATGAACAAAAATTAATCACTGTTTATATTAATAGTAAGGATAAGGATTACAGTTTTCTGTTGAAAATGCCTTGATAAAAATTAAATATATGAAACAGAATTCTCAATTTCATGATTTTTTTTAAATATACCAACGTTTCTAAAACTAGACAGACTAAATTCGCACAGAACTATGATCTGGAATATAAGCGTGTAATAGTTATGTATGGGTAAATGGGTCTGTACAACACAATAACTGAAATTTATATCGTAATCAAAATAAGTACTAAAAGATTAAGATTAATTTCACCGTTCAGGAAGTAACAGACAATTATTTCTCTAGTCTACAATATTTTGATTTTGTGTAAATATGCTGTGTGTAACTTTTATTACATTTATATTATGATTGGCGGTGCCTTGACTCTGGCGTTCCCCAAGGCGGCATTCTTTCTCCTCTTCTTTTCTCAATTTTTATTAATTCTATTACCACAAGACTTCGCTATGCGTATCATCTGTATGCTGATGACCTTCAGATTTATAGCCAGGCAGGTCTGGGGAATTTATCAACGGCTATCGACGAAGTAAATCAGGATCTAAACGCAATAAGTGACTGGTGCGATAGCTTTGGACTAACAGTAAACCCCACTAAATGTCAGGCCATATTGGTAGGTAGTCCAACACTCTTGTGCAAAGTGAACTTAGCAGCCCTCCCACCTGTTATCTACGATAGGTCTGTTATTCCTTTTAGTTCAAACGTTAAGAATCTTGGCTTGAATATTGATTCTACGCTCGCTTGGCAAACCCATATAACATATGTTTCCATCAAAGTAGTTGGTATCTTGCGGTCTCTTTATCGATTTAAAAATTTCCTTTCTCCTCCTGTCAAGACGTTGCTGGTTCAGGCTCTTATTCTTCCTATTATTGATTATAGTGATGTGTGTTACTTTGATCTCAATGCTGACAAACTCAATAAACTTGATCGTCTACTCAATAGCTGCATCAGATTTATTTTTAACCTTCGAAAATTTGACCACATATCTTCCTATCGCTCTAAGCTGCACTGGTTGCCAATACGACAGCGTCGTTCCGTACGGGCCTTGTACGGAACTTGTACGCTTTATTCTCTACTGCACTATTCTAATTCTCCCGCCTATCTTTCCTCCCTCTTTCAATATCTTTGCAGCAA
>DWLS01006493.1:0-11564 GCA_018246255.1 Pachliopta kotzebuea | reverse complement strand
CGCTGCAGCACGCACACAATTATATTTTATGTGTATTTATCTCATAGAATGTAAGTCATAATATTATTGTGCATAAAATCTTATATCTGTCTATCTGTATGGGATGTGTGTTTTTGTGGTAACAATAAATGTTTTATCTATCTATCTATTTAAATATCTTATTTCTATCAACTAAATCAAATTTTCAGAAAGCAGTTTTTTATATCCAATATAGTGATAATTCAGAAAAATTTCGGAGTTCTCCAATACTTTAGGATCCAATCTATCAAGCGGTAAAGAATATAAGGGATCCCACACATCTACTCACGGAACCTAAAACCCTTGCTCCTATTGCAACCTGATAATCAACAAAGGAGGCCCTTTCTCTAATCCGCATTGGGCCAGCGTGGTTGGAGATGGCCCAAATCCCCCCGTTATTATAGGAGGCTTAGACAGTGAACGTTTATAACACCAAAAATTTTATATGAAGCAGGCAAGTATTTTTATATACGACGAATATCTTGGATAACGAATGGATTATAATGATGATGATTCTTCGTAGTAATTCCACTAGAAACACATTACAGCATGTGAACAAACAGTAGTGTGTAAAGATCATGCTGTAGCTTGCTAATGAGACTTTTCTTTTTAGTAACAATGAGTAAAACTCGACCCCAATTGCACATGTAAATTGTTTATAAAGCTGAAGATAGTGAAACGGACGGAAACCTAAGGCGTTTATAGAAATAAAAGAGAAAAAAATATAGAAAATAAAATATTAGATTAAGGAAGTATTGAATGAAGAATAAAAGAGAAGATAAATAGAAGAAGGATATAGAAGGAGAGACAGAAAGGAATAAGGAAACAAACATATTAAGGAAAGCATCTCTGTATTGTACTGTGTATACTATCTGTGTTACTTACAATCGAATGAACGTCCCTTACTCATCATCGTTATCATCATCATCATAATCATTATCATCATTTTCATCATTATCATCGTGAGGTTGGATTGGGTCTCATGAGTTTTTTGGATTCGAGTTGACTCGTCACACCTCTTACTTATTAAATAAAAACAATTAATTCATGTATTTCAATGAGTTATACATTAACCTAAAGTTATCCGAGTTAAACGCCCATCATCTCCATAATTAATGAACGTTAGATTGAACTAACTTAAATGAACTTCGGCCAACTTGTTAGAGCTACATTAAACTTAAGCAGCACTTCTATGCAAAAATCTAATTATTCTTTCAATTAACTTATTGTTCGTATAGAATTAAAGTTTTACAATTGGTAGACGATTTTAATCAATTTATTCGATGATTCGAGACGATCGAGGCGTTCATCTGATTGTAAGTGATACGCTTGTCTATACCAACAGCAGTAGTTAATTGTGCACGAACAGTATTAAATCTCGTTATCCACTGGGGTATTTATATATGGTATGTATTGGGGTATTTAATTTCATTAGCATAACGCACTTTTCAAACCGGAAAACAGTAATGTTTGCACACGAGAGACGTATCACAAGTAAAGACACCTACTACCAGTGAATAGGTCTACCACCAGTGAAGACATCTACCACCAGTGAAAAGACTTACCGCCAGTAAAGAGACCTACAACAAGTGAAGAGACCTACCACCAGTGAAGCGACCTACAACAAGTGAAGAGACCTACCACCAGTGAAGAGACCTATCTCCAGTTAAAAGACCTACCCAGTAAAAAGACCTACCATCATTGAAGAGTGACTAGTTAAGAGATCTATCACCAGTGAAGAGAAATATCATCTGTCTTTAATTATGGTTATATTTCTTGAAAATTATATTTGATACTCCGTCCACTGCCATTACCTTTGATAAGATCTTCCACAAGAAGCTTGAATACCACTATTTTGGAAGCTGTAAACCATAATGATGTTAGTTTTTAATTCTGGTAATCCTGGAAATTTTGGTAAACAGCTGGAAACTGGCCGGTGCTCAGAATATATTAACGAGATGCAAATATTAGTTCCGCAGCGGCCTCAGCGGACCCAATTGTGGGAATAAATGTTTAATCTTTCCACAATTTATTTATACAAATAAATTAGTTAATTAAACTAATCTTTAATAAGCGCTGTGTCTGTGTAATGCGCGCTAAAGAAGACGATGTATAGAAAATCTTTGTAAATATTTATACCACAGTTTTCATATATCATTTTATACATTATGTATGTCTGTATGAAAAGCGGCAGCGCTGGGGAGCGCATCTCATAAGTTTTCTTCAGGTATAGGGTTAAATAAAAACTTTGTTCTACTTTTTAAATCCAATGCCAGCTCGGTGGAAAGCGATTTAACATTTAAAAGCTTAAAATATTTTATATATATTGGAAAAGCTTAATATTTTTGTATAATGTATTAAACAATAAACGCTGTATCTTTGTAACGCCGTTCCTCTCACTGTCAATATCGCGATATATCTATATAGGATCTATATACAGGTATATAGAAATTGGACAACTTCCGGTTGGTCTGCCGGAACTGGAAGTACATAAAAATTATTGTTTGACTAGGAGAACATTTACTTCAATAAAGATATCAATGCACAATTAAAATACTTGGTGACTT
Source organism: Pachliopta kotzebuea (assembly GCA_018246255.1). Lineage (NCBI taxonomy): Eukaryota > Metazoa > Arthropoda > Insecta > Lepidoptera > Papilionidae > Pachliopta > Pachliopta kotzebuea. Next base: position 8,979 of record DWLS01006493.1, on the reverse strand, counting down.
CTGATCCCACTTCCGGTTGGCCGGTTATACCGAAAGTACATATAAATAGTAATTTTTATACGAGGAACATATTTGTATAAGGATTATGTCAAAAATATGCATAGTTATGGTACTTCCGGCACCACTTCCGGTTGGCCGACCGGAACCGGATATGGACGAACCATCTCCGTACCCACCTCAATATTAATACCAAGTTTCATTTTGGCCGGCCTTACTGTTTGGCCAGAGGACGACCACAACGAAATTCGTACAGACACTTGACTAAATCATAGTCAATGCAAAATTGACTAGTACCAAGGAGTGTAAGGGTTCCCACACAACTCACGGGATCCAAGCCAACTACTCCCGCTGATCACCCTGATAATCAACAAAAGACGCTCTGACTCCTCACAAATCCACATTGGGCCAGGGTAAAGGTAGAGGTCCTGAATGGCCCAATATGTGAACGCCTATATCTAGTATACGTCTATCGACTAATGAACATAACTCAGTGTATTTTATCCATGTACAATAAAAGTTTAAGATTTTCTTCTATACACCGGAAATCAAGTGACTCTATACTTACAGAACTTATAATTAGCTACAACATAAAGATAAACATATGCATTTTTTTATTCCTTACGCCCATATCCTCTATCCTATCCTCTTTCCTAATATATTTATGTATATGAGAAACAACAATATCCTAAATTACTTTACTTCGTACTGAAACACAGTAATGTTTGCACATTACTACTTGGCGGTAGAAATAGTAGCTGTTACTTACCTAAACGATATCCGGTAATATGTACTTAACATAGAATTCCCTATTTATATTCTGACCTTAAACTTAATAATTATACCGACTAAGCTAGTAAAAGTGCAAGTTTCACTTAATTATAAGTGATACGTTATTAACAGGAATTGGGTGTTAAAACAAAGTTTATTTACAAGTTATTACCGGTGCGAGACATGTCTAAAAAAGTGATTACCGCAACTCAATTACGAGGCTTAATTAAAATTCATAATATAAATGTATCCATTCCCTAACGTGGTCCCCTATTAGTAAGTTTAGTGAGTAGATTAGTATCATCAATTTAAACTTCTACGCTGCCTCCTATAATTTATTCAGGCATTTCACAGCGGATACTTTTTGAGTGAAAGCGTTGGGCCACTGACCCGCATTTTGCTGGTATTACATAAATAATCTTGACTACAAATCCCTGCTGTGGGAATGTTATATTTAATTACTTAAAAACTTTTTTGATAACACCTAAAATTAGGGTCCAATGTGCGGACCAACCTAGGAGGTAGGAGATGCTGCGGTAGGTGAAGTGATAGAGTTGAATTTTGACAATAAACGAAATTTGGTAGTACTTGTACATAAATATACATAAAATACTATATATAAATACATATGGAAATTAATACATAAAAATATATGAAGATACATAAATATATTATAACTAGTAATTGCCCGTTGCATTCGCAACTAAAAAAATATAAAATTAATAATTTCTTAACGTTGTCACTATAGCAATAAATATAGAGCATATGTCATCCATTAAGTTGGCATAGCGATATTCCATTCCGCACGGACGCACGCCACGAAAGGAAAGATATTAAGATGGCTATTTATTAAAATTTTAACCAGAATTGCTTCCGTGGAAGAAACTTAAGATCATAGCTTAAGAGGTAGTGTTCTTTGACAACTTGTATTGTCAATCTGCAGCTATTACTGTGTTGAAGTAGACACACACATGATCTAACGTATTCGTGTATGTTCCAGTATCTTTGGCCTCATTATCATCATTGATTTTAGCATTTAGTAGATTAGAAATTGTTTCAATTTCGTCGTTGGTATATCGCTGCTTTGCCTTTCTCTTTACTCTTTACTATTTACCTTTATCAATCTCGTATTCTTTTGGGCTACATTTGTACACAAAACCTTGGTACGGATTGACATCTGTAATAGTTTTGTCTTTATTGATTAGAATCGTTTCTTTATCATCATTATTTAAGCCATCTTCGACTGCTAAACATAGGCCTGTCTAATCGATTTCCAGCACGAGCGTTTTTTTTTGCATCCAACGATTCTCTGACTCTCTACTAACTCGCATTAGATTGGTTTTGTGGGAGACAGTCCAAATTCTCTTCTTCAGGAAACTCATATTCAGCAGTGGACGTCTATTTTTTAATCACGATTCTCTGGGAACTTCGTTGTCTGTTCACGTAGAATGCAATCGTCACCAGTTGTACTTGCCAATTCTATCCAATCTTTTTGCCTCATATAAGCCTTCCGGTCTTCTTTATAAATGTTTCACCTAATTTCGCTTCAGTGTATCAATCCTCTTTAAACGAATGTTGTACTTTGTATATTTATATTAAATCAGATCAGAAACAAACACGAGGAGGAAATATATTATCCTATTCATTCCCGTCTCCCGTTTCTCAGCAATGACATTTGTGACACAGTAATTAAATGTTACTTCTGTCGGTATCCCATTGAATAGCGCAACGTCGCAGTCGCTGTCGAATTGCCTTTGTAGTGGAGCCAATCACACAAACATTGTATCGTCTCACAAAAGCCGAGGACGTTGTGAAGCAAAACGAGAATAGAGATCAAGTGTGTATTATTGTTAGACGACGTCGTAAATTGAAGATATAAAATAGTACTTCGCATAATAACATCGCTATCATATACGGGAGATATGTTGGAATATCCTCATCGTCTCTTCTTTTGTATAAGGAAGAACGTACGTCGTGTAATTGTGAAATTATAGGAAAGTTTACAGGTGTTTAATTTTTATCGTTTTGCAGCGAGAAAGAAGCGGTTGTGTGTTCAATTAGACAAAGAAAGCGTTTATCGCAAGGAATGGATATCGTACAAAAAATTTAAAGATTTTAGAGGAGCTGGATAACGATCTTATGCAGCAATGTATATCTTTTGTAGATCTATGAGATAGACAGGTTTATAGTAGTTATAGTTCTAATCAATAGCTTAAAAAGAAACACCGTGGGTTTTGATTGGTAAAAGCCTGAATTAATTTTTCTATTGCTTCGATACGTTGTTCAAAATTTCCCCTTGAAAGAGAGCTAAACCGATTTAGATATAATTTTTACATCGGAAGGTATAGCACCAGAAAATTATAGTGGAAAATAGCGCATTTATCTATTTGACTTACTTTAAATCTAAAGTGAACATCATTGCTCCTAAGCACAATTTAATCCCACATAAATGAAGTCAAAGCGACGGACCTCCCTCAATATTGTAAATGAACCAGAAAATTGAGCGCTTAATGAACGGGCCTGGATTTCATTCCCAATTAGATATTTGAATGATTACATTTATTTACATAAATATTTCGTTATGTACCAACATTATTACTTAATTTATATAGGCCTGATTCAAGGTTAGTTTCACTATTGAAAAAAAGCAATTAAAATCAGTAAAGAATTTACATATATTTAAGTGGCTAAAGGTATTTTTTAAATCACTCAAAAATACTCTCAGTCAAATCATTTGACAAACAAAACTAATGAATAATATAATTTCAGGGGTTAAGAGGCTACGTCATGTCAAATTTATTAACGCCCCTCCTTTTTGGAGGTTAAAAAATAACATCAACTTGTGGAAAATTTTATTGCATTTTGATAGGGAGACATAAAGGGTAACAAACATTAAAAGGGGCCTTGTAAAACGTAAAGCCCGGGAATACTTCGTCAAAGCCTGTTACGTATATTACTTTCTGTTAGCAACCTAGATCAATCCAAAATATTTGCTATTCGAAAAATGCAGGCGTATCTGAACAATAAAGATTTTCATCTTTTCTTCATCAGTGTCTATATAAACTTATATTTCGCTCCATAAATTAGGTGTTATCGAACATCAAATAGTTTAATATTCAATACTGATTATATAGTTGAAAATTCTGTGTAATAGTTGTCATATTTTTTTTATCTACAAAACGAAGAGATGTGAAGAACTTTATCCAGTGGTAAATGATTCGCGCAACCTTAACAAGGTTAGGGTATTTGGTAGAATGGTATACATTATACTATATGTTGTTAATCTCTTTGAGACTCGTTACCCCAGCAATTGAAAAAATTACGTGGCCACGTAAACAGAAACTGTAACGTTTGTCTTCAGTAGTAGACGTACAATAGAACGACTGGAAAAATAAGCGTTATATGTGTATACAGTTTTAGGTAATGGAAAACTTTTATTATATTAGTAATATGTATAAGAATTGTACTAGACCTGTTAAAATATGAAACATTATCCAAATCTCTTTATGCCAATGGCTGAAATAATAAAAGGTCGTTCCATTGTGTTCCGTTTTTGTGATTGTATTAATATAGATTCTAATAACAAGTTAAAATTAAATTAAAGTAAGCCACAAATTATTTAACTTTTTTACTATAATTCATGATTGATACTGTTTCTATAATTTAAAAGTGCCAATTATTCTCGAAACAAAGATATTCAAAACAAACAATGAATTGATCGAGTAAAATTTTCTAAAGTAAATATAGCATTTTTAAGGCATTAAATGAACTGATCTGTGGCATTAGTGCATTCAATAGGTCAGTAACAGGATTACGGGAGATCTATCCGGATTACCTTCGCCGGAGCCCGACCAGGAGCTCTCTGTGCAGATTCAATACGATTTTTGCGCTTTCTAATTATTTAGTACAAGGTTGATAACTGACGGACGATTTACTTATTGCATATATTTATTTTACATAAAGTATTAAATTCTGCGGAAGCTGAATTATTTTATGTTGCCGTTACTGGTAGTGAATTCATATTAGCCAAAATATGTAATTTATCATCATTAACAAGCAACAAAACATTAAAATGGTCTCAATAAAACGTAAAGCTTCATGAAAGCCTGTTACTTACATTCTTTTGTATTAGCAACGTATTTCAATTCTAAACATTTGCTATTCTAAAGTTGCAGGCACAACAGATAAATTTTGTTTTCACCTTTTTCTGATCAATTTCTAAGTAAACTTTTATTTCGCTGCACAAATTAGGTGCTATTAAATAAAAAATGGTTTTTGTATTCGTAAAACTGATTATGTAGCTGTTCACTAGTTTTGTTTGTTGATTATGATGATCTAACTTAACAGCCTCTGTACGTCAGACTTAGACCTGCGGCTTGTAGTTCCAAAATGTTTTTGTTTACGGCATCTGTTTCCCATTTTCTTTTCTTTTCACAAATCAGCCGTTTCTTTATTATCTTGAAGCGAGGGTCTCTTCCGGTGAGTGATGTTAATGGTTTAATTTAAAGGAGATTACTTGCTACTCGGGATGGATAAGAGTCTTCGTACACGCATAAATGTTCTAATTACGAGCGTCAAGATTTCCTTAAACGGTATAATTTGGTCTAAACACCCCCCCAGGACCAAGCTTTGTGAAGTACATGACTTAATGTAGAATTAACTTTATGAAGTTATACTTCTGCGGCATTGTTATAAATGTTTCATTGTAATTCTTTTATATACAGCTTTCAATTTACTTCAATATTTATATGTATTAAGTATATAAATATACATGTTGTAATAGATTTCTGCATAGATACATTATCATATCTTTAACTATGAATCAATTGTTGATTATTGTTTAATAAAATCCAATCTTGAAGTAAGTATCAAAGAGACAAAAACATCGATTATACTTGTTACCGAATATATGTGGATTTTTAAACTATTTGTATCTATATATCTAGTAAATGTTCGGCTAAAGTAATCTTTGATAACCTTGCAATGATTTGTTTGATATGTTTTAGCATCATCATCATCACTAAATTAACATCGGATTAACTACTAACATCAGAATAATACGTTGTACTTTAATAGACTGATTACAAGATAATTATAAACCCTTTACAGTGTAAAACTAGTATTTATTTCTCATAAGTAATATTCATTACTATGGTAATTAAAACGCAAATTGTCTTGTAACAAATGTAATGTAATCTTTGAAACATTTTTTTCGATTATAGTTCTTCTGTTACGGTAATAAATATTGTAGTTGCGGTGATGATATTAAACTGGGACAAAGATTTTGAAACGCAAACGAGAGGAATAATTGAATAGCTACGGAGCCTCAGCAATCAAGTGGCATTGTTGGAAACGTCGATATTTTTACAATATTCAAATCTCATTATCATTTTAAAAGATCACTATGTTAATACTGTTATGAATTTTCTAGTATATTCGATTGTGGATCTGAATTTGTTAAGTGATGCCAAATTGCTAAACACAAACGATACCCCTCCAAGTAGATTGTTACATCGCTTAGCGGCTTTAAACACGGAGCTTAGAATATGTAAAGTTTTATGTTTAGTTAAAGTATGCGTTAATTAAAGCCTGCTCCAAAATATGAATAATTAAATTCCGCGACTGATAAACTACAGTTTAAAATATATATGCGTACAACATTTTCTTTAAGCTTTAAATCTAACTTGCACACTTTACCCCTAGCTTATCTATCGCCTATCTCTCACCTCCTAGCGTGATTGGTAAGGAATGTATAGGCATTACGTCTGCCTATTGAATCCAAATTTTAGGAGTTTCAATAAAGTTCAAATAAATAAAAAAATAAAGGCACTTTATGACTATAATTTTAGTTAATTCAATTCATCAGCTGATAGATATCCTCTGCTTAACAGAGGCCTTTACCAGTAACGGGGGGATTTGGATCGTCTTTTGGATCTCATTACTTTGGCTTAGTACAGGTTGTGGAGGAGCCAGAGCCTTGTTTATTGATTAGCAGGTTTCATCATGAGCAGATGAGGTTGGCTTGGGTCTCGTGATGTGTCATATGGGATCCCTTACACCACATTACTAACGAGATTTAATCTATGTTTGCCTTTCTTATCTTGCTGTCGTCGTGTCTTCGCTTTATGTATTAAATCGTCTAAGAATCTAAACAGAAAATAAAAATAGATATATAACACATATGGATATGTTAAATTTGTTTAACTCCTTTTTGGAATCGTAGGTTGAATCAAAAAGAGTGAAGAATGAATCTTATGAGAACAGCAGAAAGGAGTCCGCGCGATTAGTCACTGTCGCGAGCTCATACAAAAACTATTAAATGACTCGGGCGAACTGTTTTTATATATAAATGTACATGTAAATATTATATAAACATAACGAGATGATGGTTTTTTTTTTATACTATATGATGATATGGTAATTGATGCGATTTCCCATAACACGACGCTGGTTAAGATTGTATACACATTACCACATTGCACTCGTCGCCTTCACACATAAAGTGTTAAGTCTCGTTACCCCAGTAATTTATTTAACAAACCCCATCAAACTGGAAGACAGTAATGTTTACCCATTACAATTTGGCGATAGGAATAGGAGCTGCGGTCTCCGGTAACAGAGACCTATCTCTAATTGTTTATTATTTAAATATATCCCTATTTAAGTTCTCATATAAAATATCAGCAGCTCAGCTCTCTTTATAAATAGAATGAAACTCATACATTTAATGCATTTTTTTAGTGTGTAGTAAATATTATTAGGCTCAAATTTCATCATCATCATCATTATCAGTTGATAGACGCCCACTGATGGTCACATCCCCGAAAGATCTTCACTCCGATCGGATTTGCGTTGTCTGCATCCATCGGATTCCAGTGGCTTTCATCACATCGTTGGTCCACCTAGTAGGAGTCTCCAGCACTATGTTTACTGGTACGCAGTTACTACTTCAGGATCTTACTGCTCCATCGGCAGTCAATCCTTCAAGCAATGCCCTGTCCATTGCCAGTTAAATCTAGCAATCTTTAAGGCTGTGTCTGTGACTTACATCTACGAATCTTCTCACTTCTGATTCGATCACAAATTTACTACTAGCTTTAAGTATGTACTAGTGGCTAATACTAAGTAAGCATCTATCGTTAAGTAGTAATAAAATTATATTTACTAATACTGCCGAACATGAGTTTTTTCAACTACCTGCATCCAAAGTATTACTTATCCTTCATCAGGTCTTCAATTCACCTGACTGACGATCGTTTCACGATTTGAAGAGGTAACTTCACTGGTGGTATGTTGTGAGCTTTAACTTATCATATGTTTAAAAGTTTTCCGTGAAAACTTTCCAAAAATATTTTAAAATTTACTACTCTTTTTAGAGCTGATTTATAATCGATCGTAACCGTAGATCATTTAAGTTCACGCTTAAAGTTATATGAGGAAGTAAAACTTACGGGAATGAGTTCACGTGAATTTTATTGCACATATATCTATATTGTATCACGTGAACATACATCAAATTTTCAGGGTCCAATTCTAGCATATTCATTCTGTTTTGCTAACTTTCATTCAGCCGATTTTCATCATTCTTTCATACCTTTCGCTCAGTGAAGACTGTCGTCTTATCAATACTTTTGTAGTAGAAACCTGTAAGAGACCTGTAATATGTTTTATGAAAGCACTTAAAAACAATTTTAAAAGCCTTTCAATATTAAATTCATTTACATAAATGGTCTCTTATTCTACTTATAGTCTAATATCATAGTCATCTTTTATGTCCTATATCTATGTTGTTGCGTTCGTATATATCAACTTTAAAAAGAATCTGAATCTTCACCACACAGACTATAAATTAAGATTTAATCACATTATTAAGGGGAGGTGCGACTTTTAAGGGGGAAGAGGTTTAATGAACATAAAAACTCCTAATATATGGGATCCTTTGCTAAATTTATGCTAAAACCGACGAGTAAGGCGTTCAATTTAAGAATGGTTAATATGGTAACACAGCACCACATTGCGCTCGTCGTCTTGAAACCTTAAGTATCGTTACCCCAGTAATTTCACTAGGTACTACACCCTTCAAACCGGAACACAGTAATGTTTGCATATTAGTATTTAGAGGTAGAAATAGGAACTGCGGTGGAACTTACCTGGATTGTGGTAGTGGACAGTAGACTGATGGTAGATCTTAATTCAGAGACTGCTAAGGTA
>DWLS01006492.1:0-11566 GCA_018246255.1 Pachliopta kotzebuea | reverse complement strand
GAGGAGCCGGCGGCGGCTACCGTGTTGACTGCGACAGTGGAGGAACTCAGTGAATCGGGTCGACCCCGATTTGGATCATCAGTGACGGGAAAAAAATTTGATCTAATGTAATAAGTATGGTCACAGTTTTTAAAACTCAATTTTTGTTTATTGAAACAGAATCATATTATTCGTGTTATAATAATGGATTTGGCATATTACATTTTAATGAAAACGGTATATTTTGTTATCTGTCCGTATTTTTTTTATCAACAAGGGTTAAAAGTTTCATGACCTGAATTTCTTTCGTTGTTAAGTAATAGGTTGTGGGTGGTATATTCTCTTATATGTTGTCAGTCAAAAATAGTAATACTGATATATTAATAGAGGTTTAGAATAAAGGGTAGGGTTACTATTTATACTTTGTTGGGCTCTTTAAATAAAGAACACAACTAGAAAATCAAATTATAATTCCTAAAAATAGAGCTGAAAGTAAATAGTTAGTTATTATATCAGCCTATTGACATCTTTCGAATATAGGTCTCTCTAAGAAGTATTATATCCCACTTGGCGTATACATCAAAAACTATTACGATATTGTATGTATAATAAAGTATTAGCTGTGGTGTTGTTGTGTATTTATTATGTGTGAGATGTCATATTTGTATGTTACATGAAAAAAAGAATATAATATGACCGCCTTTCGATCCACGAAAACTTAACGATATTTATTATTGGAAACATTAAAAATCAACTAGTGCTAAATTTAGAACATTATTATTAATAATATTTCTGTAAACAATACAAGGTTAAAAGACATTCATTTTCGGTTTCTTATGATAAAAAAACATACACTTAAATATCTTGTAAATGTATGTAATAATTTTGTTTTGAATATATTCCCACAAATAGCATGTCATTATGACACTGAAGATCGTAATAGCAAAACCAAGATAAGGTATTAATTACAGTGATTCATCAGATTTTTAAAGCATGTGTTATTAAGAATCTGTTTTATTTAATTTTAACACTTCTATCTGCTACTCGGTAGGACATATTTTTATTAATTGTGAAAACAGCATTATTATAATTACGTATACTGGCCGACTCTTTTCCTTCAAATACTCGTGAGTTATTTATGGAGTATTAAAGCTGCGGCAATTTTTATGGTTATTCCTGTGGTTAAAGGCAGTCATCGGCAATTTTAGGATTATATATTCATAAGTAAATTAGTACGGTATATACTACGAAGGAAATATGATATTTCAGAAAAGTGGATATGTAATTCTGCAATTATGAAGTATCGAGGTCGTTTTGTGTTCATATTAATATTTATGCGTCCGCTAATCGTTTTCTTGTTACGCTTTCTGTATTGTTTAGTATATATACAATATATACGTGTTTATTAATATTAGTACTTATTTTTTTTTCTAATCTAATCTATTAATGATTTAGTATATTACGAATGTAGTACAGCTGAAATACTAAGTAATAATTTGTAAATCGCTGCAATTTTCAAAAGTGAAACGAAGCTTTACTGAAACTGTCACCTGCACCATGCTACAACGAACAAGGTACAGTCCTAAATCAACAGACATGATATATGTCAGATTGAAACTCGCGATTAGAATTTACTTTTGTATTTAATATGTTTTTAGCATGTAATTATGTGAACAAATATTATATTAATGATATTTAAGAATAATAATGTAACTTATTTAACAAGTTATTTTTATTCAGGTCCTAAAACGTAACAATACCTTGAATTTGTTAAAATGAAAACTGGATGGGTACGGTAATTTATCCACATTTGCAATCTTTTCGAATTCTCCGATTATATATCATATATTCATAAGTTATTTTAGGAAATTACTTGTGGAGGCACGCCTTAGTTTTCCTTAAATGCAGTTTGTATTTTCATTAATCCACAAGAAAATTACTTTGAAGGAACCTTGAAAAGTACGAAGACTTTATAATTTTGTGATTGTGTATACTTCATGTTTGTGATTGGAGTATGTTGTCAGCGGTGGCATGATAAACAACTACTTTACAGACGCACTTAGTGGTCTCATCAATAATCTTGTTATTGTTTGTATACGGCATTATCAATGTTCTGCCGTTAAAGATTGAAAAATTACTCCCAATTGCGTATATCCGCATATACGTATGTGACCCTGCTCGTCCAGATTTGTTTAACTTGTATGTAATTTTCTCATCACAAATAAACTATTATCTGTCTGTCTTTAATAAAAAAGATAGTTATCAAATATATGCTACTGGAATTGATTTTGTAAATTGAAAATATAGAATAGTTGCAATTATTTAGTAGAATCTTATAAATTTTGTCAAAGAAATCCGCTATTATTTCTTTTCCTTTTTTAATTTGTTTTATTATTATCTATTCTCTATTTATATCTTTAACCATCTTCTTTAATGCCATTCTATTAATTTTCAATGTAGAAGTCAGAGGGAGTTCCTTCATGAAGATGACTCCACCTCGCAACTGCTTCGTATCCACGAGAGTTTCTGTAATATAATTCGTAAAATTTTATATACGAAAAGAGAAAAAATATTTAAATACTTAATCAAAGAATCCTTTACTAACGCCTAAGTCAGTGATTCTCAACCTTTTTTTTGTTGCGGCACAATTTTAATAATTTCAAAATTTGACAGCACACAAAGAAAAGTATAAGCTTAAATATTATTTACTTACAACTTGAAACAACAAACTGAGTAAATAGTTTATGATAATAATTTTAAATGTTCGACAAAATGATACGCAATGATAGATAGGTAGTACAAAAATAACAGTATATTTATTATTAAGAGATTATCTAAAATTTGGCGGCATACTTTTAGGATTTCGGGGCATACAAAAAAGTGCCGCGGCACAGTGGTTGAGAATCACTGGCCTAAGTCATGCATTTTTAATGTCCCCTCGAACTTGTCCCCCCCTTGTCGTTGCGGAGGGTCTCTAGTAACCGTAGTCTCGTCTCCAACGGTGAAGCGAAGAGGAACCTAACGGCTGGTCCAAAGAGTAGGGCCGGACACGGTGGCCACGGGGTGGCTAGGGGGCTGCGAGAGGCAAGGGTGCGGTGCTTTTAAACGCCACACTTACTGCCAACTGTAGCCGAGGCAGGGCTACGGGGAAGGGAGAGTAACGGTGTAACGCCGGCCGCTCTCCCTATCCTCTGCAGCCACACAATGGTTGGCAGCGGTGCCAAACATCACGTCCGCCGCAGGGAGCCGGTAGAGCTTGCACTGCTGGCTCCCATGGCCTTTGGGTGACGGAATCGGGGGAGTCTGTTGCCCATATAGGGGAAGGTACAGAGGGAGGCGCGTCGAATGTTTCGGCGCGCCTTAATAAAGGAGATAAAGGGAGAGATTTTCTCCCCCCGAGGTGTCGAGGTGCCGAGGTCATTTTGGTAATCATAGTCATTAAGCCTTAGTACACTATCGTTGGAGGTAAGGAGGGCAAAGCGGAAGCTAAAAATCCGATTTGATAGTTATTTTTGGTACTTGAAATTTAAATTGGTTTCGGGGTGTGTCCTTGGGAATTTTCCACTGTCTCCAATTGCTGGGGGACGAGATTTCGACTGAATGCAATTTCAGACAGTTCATTGAGACCAAAGCTTAAGACGCTGCAAGGAAACTGGGGGTCCTTGTCAAAGTGCAGCAGTATTTTACTCCAGGACAGCTTTCAACTTTATATAAAGCACAGGTCGTGTGTTGAATATTGTTGTCATATCTGGGCAGGTCTGCAAAAACTCGTCCTGCAGCACTAGACTCGGTGGAGTGGCAGGCCAAGAGGCTTGTAGGTGATCAAGAACTTATCTTAGTTAAACAGAACAGTCTTGGTCACAGGCGTCGAGTGGCCAGTCTCGCGATGTTCTACAGGATTCATTTCGGAGAGTGTGCGCAGGAATTACACAACGTAATTCACCCATTGCCTTTTCATCACCGAACGACAAGGCGCACGGCGAGACTCCATCCTTATGTTGTAAATATCCCCAGTTTACGCACAAAGAGGTTCAGCTCCCCATTTTTAAGAAGGATTGCTAAGGAGTGGAACAACTTGCCGGCATCGGTGCTCCCGTCCAATTACAATGTTGGCGTTTTCGAAAAAGAGTGAATAGCCATTCAGTAGGTTAATGCGCTTTACCAACATAGACCACGTAATCACTTAACATCAGGTGGGGTCGTGGTCAAGCAATGACCTTTATTTTATAACAAAAAAAGTAATTAGGAAGTGAAGTTTAAGCAATTAGGAGTTACTAAAATTTACTTACGTTTTACCATATCCTTAATTTCCTGTGCGGTTACAGTATATTTGTCTTGTGGCACAACGCAAGCGACAGGAAGGTCTCCAAGCTTTTTATCAGGAATACCGGTTACAGCAACTTGCATGACACCGGGATGTTTAATAATGACATCTTCTATTTCGGTAGGTGAAATCTGGAAACAGAATGTTTTATTGTTTATTTTAAGAATAACAAGTGGCCCATACAAAAGTCTGAAATTTTGGGCACCCACAACTGGGGAACCTGACCACATACCAACAAAACGGCTTTGATCTTATCTAAGCGAGATCTGTATGTTTATTAACGTGGTTTTGCTATACATATTTCTTATACAGAATATAGTAGATGATAGCGGGTTTTTATATTATTTATAATAACAGAGAAAAGTATATGAAACTGGATTCTGTTATGAATCTATTATATGGAAATAGCCACTGAAATACAATCAAAATAGTTTCAGCCATTCTGTGGAAGTTAGTTACATTTATTACAAAATAATTATATGTACTTCTATAAATAAAAAAAACACCTCGATGTTTAAACGTACAGATTACTCTCTGTATGTAGTGAATATATATATAAAGACGTTCCAAGATATTTGTATAAGGTTATCTTAAAAACACATAACTTACATGGTTACTGCAATATTTTAGGAGCATTTTTAAACGGTCAACAAAGAAGAAGTTCCAATTCGCATCCCTGTACAGAAGATCACCGGTCTTCATCCAACCGTCTTCAGAGATAGTTTCCGCAGTTGCTTGAGGGTTTTTGTAATATCCCTTAAAGAAATTTATTAAAATAAAAGTAACAAAAATGGAACATTATTTACATAAAAATTTAACAACACTTCTTTTATGAACAGGTCATGTTCTAATGTAATTATTTAAATGAAAGAAGTACCTAACTGCCTTTTTCTATTATTATGACTATTATGCTACAAGTAACTAAGTCCGAAATGTTTATTATAAATTTATTATTGGACATTTTGGTGATGTAATATTTCTTACATCTGGAAATGTAATGTAGTGTAGAGATTCATGCAATTTAATTTTTCCTATGTGTGAGATATACTCATTCTTAATAGGTATATTTTTTGTAATTACATGATTATAAAAACATAAATGAAAACATATCGACTGAACTCATTTACTTTATCATTTGTATTAAAAGTCTGGTCGCCATCTATTAACCTGCACTACCCACCCCTATAATGACTAATATTATGAAGACTCATCATGCGAAAAAGGGTCTCGTGTTCTAGCAGAATAAATATTAAAAGGGCAGTTCATACTATTATTTATTAATTATCTTTAGATCCTATCTGTTTCTTCTTGTTGTTGGATAAACATATACAAACAAGACGATACAACTACAAAATATCATTGATAACAGATGATGAAATCTTTGTGCCAACGGCAACATTAATTTCTTTTTTATTTTTATCATATACGTACATATTACTTTACATTTTTTATTTGTTATGAACATATACTAAAAGTTTAAGTATATTTTTAGTTACTACATTTACTGTACCTTAAATGGTATAGGACTTTTCACCCAAAGTTCGCCTGTTTTATTAGGTTCTACGATGTCTTCTTTTGTAATCGGATCCACTAACTGAAAATAAATAAAATGTATTTACAATAACTTAGAAATAAAAGTAATTACAAATTTATTAATAATTCATGGTTATCGTTTCTTTCTCCTTAATTTTTTTTAGCGGAGTTGTAGTCTAGGTGATTACCGAAAATACAATTCCGCTGAACACAACACAATCGTGTGTATTAGTCTAGGAAAACTATTATTCTTTTTTCTTTATGTACAACCATTGCCGCATTTTTGTGTATTTAACCTAGAGGTAGCACAAGGCTGTATTTTAAGCCGGTAAACTCACAAGGATTGCTAGTTTATTTACATAGTAGTAAATTCAACCAAACCTTAGAAAGTATGATAAATAAAATTCTATCTTTGGAGTTTTTATAATAATGAAAAATATTTACCATAATTTAAGATATTAATAGCTTTTTTGTAGAAACGTAGTTTAGTTGAGCTAGAAAGCGAACCGTAGTTATATGACTATTATATTTATTTTTGGAAAAGTTTACGATAAATCGCGTGAGCACAGATTATTTACAGGAAATTGCGTATTGATTTGAATTGTGCTTAATCTTTTAGAAAAGTTACTTACACGATAATGAAGATGCCCTAATGGTTTACCACAAGATCCTGGAATGTCTGCCACACTACTTAAAATAAAGCAACCAACTTCACTCATTCCGTAACATATCCTTATATCAATTTCAGGTGCTAATTTCTGAAAAGATTAGATAATCTTAAAATTATTATTAAACGTATAAAATAGGAATTTTAAAACAAAAGTAAAAACAAATTAGATTTTAAAACTGAGTTAAATAAACAAAAAATATTGGTGAGGGATATACAACACATTATAACGTAATAGATGTATGTGCAAAGTAGTTGTTTGTTTTCGTTTCATAGCTATTATTTTCCTATTTCTACGATGTGATGAGATGAGCATGATGTTCACCTGATGGTAAGTGATACGCTTGCCCATAATAATGCGGACGCGGTTAAGATGTTATACATAGTATCTAATAGCGCCTATCGCCTTGAAACACCAAGTGTTATATCTCGTTACTTTCACTAGTTTACAACGCCCTTCAAACCGGAACACAATAATGTTTGTACAGTACTGTTTGTTGGCTGAAACGGGTGTTGCGGTGGTACCTTCCTAAACGGACTCCGGCAACAAGGACCTACCGCCAATTAGAACAAAAGCTTCTTTAAAACTAACAAAGTTTTCAGTATAATGCAGAATTTATAAATATGAATCAGGATAGTTTAAATGATAACGGTTTTGCAATAGTAACCATTATTTTATCTTTGTTTACAGTATAAATAAAATTCGTTGGCAATTCAAATAATAACTCTTATGTCTTACCTTTACATCATCTAAGAGTATTTGGGGCACGGCAAAACCTCCCACTAGTAATAGTTTAAAACATGTTAAATCACATTTATTTCTGTTTTCGGGCTTCATGAGGAGATATATCAATGTTGGGCTTACGATTGAGAATTCTGGCTGCGGAAACATGTTTGAGTGTATGCTTATTGGCAAGAAATATTTATTTTGATGTCTGGGTGTAGTGAGATACATTTCTAAAGAGAAGTAAAATAAATTCTATTTTACCTGTATCCCTCATTTCTGTCACATACGAACTAATGAATTATAATGTTGCGTTTGAACATTTTTTTCTCAACTATAAAAGGTAATAGTTGTTCTTCATCGATGTTTTGTATAAAATTGCCTAAACTTGTGTAACATTTCTACGTTCAATTTAATTAATTTCCATAAGTATTAATAATTTTCATCACATAAAATCTTTTAAAAAATTTGGATTAAATTGTGATCGCAGCAAGAGATGAAGATGAAAACTAAAGCTCAAAAGAGGTTTGTTGGCGGTTTTGAGATCTGTATTTGGCATCAGATTTTATAAACCATACATAATATAAGGAAGCTCAATCACTGTCATAGGAGTCTTTTTAATTTTTTTTACTACAAAAAAAATTAAATGTTAAAAAACAGTTAAAAGCGGCCTAATTAGTGATTTTTATCGCCAGGGGCGCTTTAAGAATTTATATTGGAACTATGTTAGTTTTATAATTCATGTAAATAAATTTATTTACGTAGTGGGGAACAATTTTATGGAGATTTCAGAAGGTAAGTAGTAGGTGTTTGTTCTATAGCGAACTTATAATAAAAATTTATCTTCAACCGGTAGACGTCCACTGCTCGCCCAATTCGAGTAGGAATTATCTTTCCATGAATTTTTTATACATATTATTATCCGTTGATTCTCTCAAATATGAATACAATAATGAATACACGTAACATACAAAAATTATTGAAGTACGATGACTTGAAGTAATCGTACTTCAATAATTTTTGTATGTTACGTGTACGGTATATTCAATATTAAAAAGAAACTTTTATTAAACCTACCCTATATGTGTTGATGAGGTAACAAATGTGCTCTATTGTTAATGGTGAAGAGGTTTGCACTCGGGTGTATTTGAAGATTGGTGATATAACAAAATGAGATGACGCAGACAACCATTGGATAGGAGATAAAATTATAGCATTTTCTATAGGTCCAGGGAACTTGGAAAACAACGTCCTGAAAATTAGCAAGCAATATTTTATAACACGTATAACATAAAGAAATTAATTTCTGATTGTTCTATTTATCTATTAGATTCTTTGAAAATAAAAACTGCTTAGTATTTGAATCATCATAAAGCCGTGATATAACTTCTAGATGTATTGACCTAGACTTGTTTTATAAATAGTTCAGTTTTAGGTCTATTATAGATCATGAAATAGTACACAATTATTTAAGGAGAATTTATATGTAGACATTAAAAGTTAGAAGGATTATATTGCGAATTTCTTAAAAATATATTGCGAATACTTTGCACTATATTGCGAATATCTCAAATACATGAGTAATCAGAAATAATGAAGGCGATGAACACTGCTGTGTAATCGCTGACTTGCATCCTAATTGGCGGGCTTCTTGTTTATCACCATGTGAACATTCTACTTACCTTATCGCTTCCTTGATTAAAATTAAAAATAATACCAATAATAGCATTACCACATGTAAGGAAAAGAAATAACAATAGCTTTGTGGGTGAGCGCAGGGTATTTACTTGCTCCAGTCGTGCCACTTGTTGCAAGAAGTAAACCAATAGTTTCTTCGGTATCGAAATTGTCAGGCCTGAAATTTGTAAATTATTTTACTTTATAGTATATAAACACTGACCAATTTTTATCACATTGTATGTTATGTAAAGAATTGTAAAGTTTTTTTTGTATTCCAAATAAAAGTGATATTAATCTACAAAACGATAATAAATACTCACTCAAAGTCCTCGACGATTACCTCTCCCCTATTCTTTTGAAGAAACTCTGAAAAACTTAAATGACTCTCTCCCTTGTCGAAAGTGATTATTTTCGCATCAAGGTTTATTTCCCGTAAAGCCTCTTGGGCATCTCCTGCTTTTTCAGTCTGGCAGAAGATTATTTTTGGCATTATTCTTTCAAAAGTCTCTTGTAATTCCTCTAAAAATATTATGATGATCAAGTGATATTTGGCTGTACTTGCATTTTATAATATTTTGTGGTATATGTACCTTGCAATGACCTTTTTTATCTTGGGCTAACTCTTGGCCTCAATTTGAGATAGTACGAGTATTGTGTGACGATGATGCTTTGTATGTTAAGTCGCTCAGAATACTCACGTTATATATTTATATGTTGATAGCTAGAATAGAACAATACTATTCCGGCTAGCTAAACTTTGCAGATTCTAAAAACCCTACTATCAACCAAACTCGAGAATATGCCCTTGAAAATAGACCAGGAGCCTCTATATTCTTAGGTAAGCAGTTATAAAAATAAATATAGTAAGCATGTATGAAGTAAGCAAAAAAGAAATGACACTGGTAAAAACATAACTGACTTACTAAGTCCGAGGTTAACGTCGGTACCGCACACAGTTATACCTAAATAGAAAGCGCCATACAAGGGTAGAGTTACATCATTGTGGTTAGGAGCCATTATAATAATAACATCATTGATCTTGAGCCCTAAAGAGCGGAACCCATTTGCACAATAAACAGATTTCTCTAACGCTGTTTGAAATGTTATAGATTCTCCGGTACCTCCATCAATCTGAATTAAACATTTAGTTATTTAAAACTAATTGAAAAGGAAAAATAAATGTATGAATGATTTGATGAGGCTTAAAAATAATACAAATAATTTTTATTACTACTTTATACCTATGCACTCTTAAATTTTTTTAATTTTATTTCATGAGGTTTTTAAATGAACTTCGTCATTAAAAATGTTATGTTTCAATGAGCAAAACGTTAAACAGTTCATTTGATTTATTTCATTTTATTATTGTGTTCAAAGAACATATTGTTTCTCACAAATTTAAACGCCTTGAACAGGTTGAGACAAACAACTGAGACTTTAGGAAGCACTGAGACACACTAAAATTAAAAAATTGTATTTGGCTTTAAATATTTAAAAGGATATAATAAAATTTGTTGCTAAATACTTTGCTTTATTTATTTGTATAGACAGAATTGTAAGTGATCACAAATAGTACTTAAAATTATGCGACATGATGTCCGATTATCTAATATCTAAGATGTCATTCTGTTTTACAATTACAATTTAAATCTCCGTCTATTGTTCTTCATGTTTTCAAAATATTTACCTGCATGATATGATCGGGTGCCTCTTTAAAACTCGACAGAATTAATTTACCAAGGTGGAATCTATCTGAGGGAATACCGGTTTTGGCGACAATGCGGCATCCTATCTCACTCATGTACCAATGTACGAAGTTGTTGTGGTGCTTGAAGAGTTTCATTTTTCTTAAAAATTTTAATTAATATTTATTTTTATACCGGTTTCGTAGTACATAACGATTATTATGTATTGGAATTAAATTTATAAAACTAGCTATGTATGTGATTTTCTTTAAAAGACTTTAAATTCATATAGTATTAATTGAAATTATAATGTAGTGTATTCATCTAGGTTAGTTTGAATACTTGTACATTGTTATACCAGTTAATATCTAGTTCTTTAGATGTTAATTAAATATTAATAAAATTTTATAATAATATTGCCAATGTAGTACATGAACACTTCTGTTTAAAATTTTATAGAAATATTTTATAGTTAAAATTTTATGAAACAAATGTTTTTAATTCTTTAACACTCAAAGGTAGCGTAGTATAGCGCGTAGCTATAATACTTAATAATGACCTGATACTTTTTTATTTCTTTGACATCAATGTAAAAAATTATGTTGGTAAATTCACTGATAAACAAAACAAATATGCAGTTTCACAGCGTCACTAAAATTTAGGACTATCTGTATTGCTACAGTGTGTTAATATAACTAAGTTTTCATTACAAATGTAAGAAGTATTTATATTTGATCGGCGCGGATTATTTAAACACTATTATCGCAGTGGTAAAAAATACCGAAATTTATTAGTTTCATATTTCAACATTTTATCTACAAGGTTATCTACTAATTAAGCCATACATATAATATAATCTTTGTGTGTAATTCGTACAAATTATTAAATTGTGTTTAGCACTTCAAGTGCAATAACATTTTATTTGGAATTAAAATTAATGTATCATTATTAACATGAATCAGATTTCTAAGATA
>DWLS01006491.1:0-11568 GCA_018246255.1 Pachliopta kotzebuea | reverse complement strand
TAAATGTATAAATTAACATGTGTTGTTTACTTTAAGTTTTTAACACTAAACTTCACTGCAGTTAGAAATTTATAGGAAACCAATATTAGGTAAGTAGGGGGTCTACAAAACACGAAAAAACATAGCAAGGGGTTTACGACACAAAAAAGTTTAGGGTACTCTGGTTCTATCAATCTAAGCATCTATTGTTCGTTATCTACAGCAGAATAGATATTCGATAATAATAGTAGAGACATCAAGGTTCACCTGCGACCTCGACAGGTACCTGAATGAGAGGAGCCGCGATGGTGCATTGTTTGCAGCATCCGACACAGATCGCATCGCGGCTTCATTGTTGATAGGTTTACGGTTACGATCACCGGAACGGGAACGTCCTTGTTCTATTTTAGTACTTATCGCTATAGTTTTAAGATTGTTTATTGCTTAAACTTTATGGTAAAATTACCACCAGAATTCCGCACCAGACTGTATTGTTAACAAATATTTCTACCAAGTCAAGTGCAACGTCGGTAAAGTTATTTCACTTCATAATTATATGTATATTACGTATTTAAGTTAAAGCTGGTAATTAGTTCTTATGGCGGTAGCAAACTATTTACTTTGTCTATTTATTGTAATTCTTTACTATTCGCAGTTAGTACCGCCAAATAGTAATGTGTTTCGGTTTGAAGGATGTTATATGCTAGTAAAATTACTGGAGTAACAAGACTTAACAACTAACGTCTCAAAGCGACAAGCGCAATGTGTTACTTGTATATGCTATCTTAACCAGCGCCACTTTGTTATCGGCAAGCGTATCACTTACAATCAAGTGAATGCGTATTACGTCTCGTTGAATAAAAAGAAATCTTTTGAAATGTATGAATATTAGACAAAATTCTAAGTGTAGTATTGAAAAATTTTCACTTATTGTAAATAATCATTTAGGCAAGCATAGCCAACATAGGTTAAAAGTCAAAGAATAGGTTAAAAAAAAAGTAATTTTGAATCATTCACAGTAGGGCACAACATTGTCACTAGAAAATTTTACTTTAAATAGCAACATCTAAATATGTTTTATCTGACATTTATAAGAGATTGATAAATATTATTTGAAAAAGGCAAAAACTTTATTACCGTGAACTAGTCTAATATCAATTTTATTAATTTTATGGGTTCATTGCCTTTTTTAAAATAATTTGGACTGGCGACCGTTAGGTCGTGGGTTCAATTTAATTAGAGTTCATAAAGCTCTTAATAACTATCCATCTGCTTATACAGGATCCGTCATAGTTGTACTTAAAGCCAAGGGAATATTCCAACTCTATCTTTAGTTATAAAACTACTATTAAGTAATGATTGTATACGAATCTATAAGTCTCTTCTATCTCTTGAGGAGGCATTTTTTTATTTAAAAAACTTTTATTCAATACTTAAAACTAGGATCCAATAGGCGGACTTAATGCCTACAGTCATTCTTTACCAGTCAATGTAGGAGGTGACGTGTGAAAGATATATTAAAGCTAAAATAATCATATTAGTCATTACATGATACATATATTTATACATACTATTCTCTACATAAATACAAAAGGAAGTAGTTATATATATATATCTATATATAGTACAGTTCCTTTTCACCAGTCTCCTGAAAACTTGTTTATATATTATTGGGGCCTACGCCCTACAAGGAAGTAATTCAGTGATATAGGAGCCGTGTAAATCTAAAAAAAAAACAGCCAATATAATTTATATAATTTTTTTTTAGTTTTTGGGGGCACTAAATAAAAATCACAAGATCCGAGTAGGACGTAAAAAAAATATTAAAAAGTATCAAAAAATATATAAGTATTAAAAACTGGCAAATAGGACCCAGAAGGTTGGGAAACACTGTCTTAAAGGGTATACATATTTGTAAGATGACCAGATGGCTGGTAGCTACTGAATACGTATAGCTGAAGGTTGGGCTTAGAGACGCTCTTTAGTATAAGCCTATGTCGCAAGCTGTTGATGATGACGATGAAGACGTATTCAAAATGATTTAAAAATTTACGATTGATAGAAATTCATGGGATCATTTTGAATCGACCAAAATTATTGAGGTTTCTTAGTTTTATAATTACCTTTTTAAATTTTATATATCTGGTGCCTATGGCCATAAGCCAAAGATAACTTTCTTGATTTTTTATCCTATAAAAGTGACTTTTGTGTTTTTGAACATATTACTAAGTTATATGATATAACAAGACCGGTAGATATTAAAAAGTGATTGCTCATGGTACCTCTGGCTCTTATATCTAGACAATTAGAACATAACAATGTTACTGTAGCAGATTTACTATGCGGCGGTGGTCTAACAATCAAACTGCAACATTATGGCTATCACCATGCCACTGAAGCAGTTATATCCTGTTTGTCAGGGAGCTTCGGAAATGAAACATAATGTTCAGATAAATGATACAGTGACGCCTTCGATGTTTGCCGGAGAGTTCGAAAATACTTATGCATTCAGTATCATGAGTCAGTGTCCGCTGTATTAACATAACGTGCGCTCTCCGGTCGACCTCTGCGGCTTGTTTATCACTGGCCGGCCTAATGAGCAAGGTCGGGTAAAAATATCGAAAAATACTCCATTTGATCATATGCGTTTCAGATAAAATTAAATGAAACCGATGAAAATATGTAATAAATATAAATAGGTCTAAGAGCGCGTCCGCACGCTGCGACAGTCAGACTGCAACTGATTCATGCGCCCTTTACTATTCTTAACTTATCTGTTATTTTTCTCACTACCCATAATATTTTCTGCCAATATTTAGAATATCGCAATTACCTATGCTTTCTTACCACTAACGGTGTTTTCCCGGTAATATTAAGATATGAAAATGCTTTTCTAGAACTAGCCACAGTTGTTATATATATTTACTTTCACGAAACTAATTTGATATTGAGTAGACGAAATATATATTTTGTTATAAATTTATTATATAACACAAAAAGCACAAAATGTCAAAAGAAATTAAAAGGTTATATAATATCGTGTCTAGTTGAAAAATGTAGTGAATATCTACTCAGAAAAAGTGCCTAAAAGGCCATATTCTACGATTGCCTAATACTTTTTAAGTTATTCCTCAGATTAAATAACAATTACTATTATCAAACCGACTGATACGACAAATACCCATGACACAGTTACCCTCGGAAAAGCGCATCCGTTTTGGCGCGAGTTCAAATCTATATATAGAGTTTAGTCTATTAATAACTGTTTCCCTCACACATCCGAAATATACTCCGCCCGCAGCAGATGCATCTCATTTTTAATTTAGTATAAAAGAGGGGAGCCATTTGGACGATAGCGCTTAAATTATCAGATATAATTATACTTGTAACCTAAAACTTATTACATGGATTGTAATTTTACTATATATATATTTACTATATGGGCAGTGTAAGCCGTCCCACACAACGACTAACAGGATCCAAGCTAACCTCACCTGTTCGTGCTGCACTCCGCTAATCAAAAAGCAAAGCTCTGGCTCCGCTTTGGTCTGACGGATAGGGGTTCAACCCGTAATCTTTTGCATTTAATCTTTCTTACTGTAATAACTTTATCCATATTTTCTCAATTTCTCCGGGAAATTTAGCCAAAGTAACTCAAGATACGTCGGTAGCAGGTAGTGGATAACCTCGCAGTGATATAAGATTTCCCACCTACCCGCGTGATAGGCGACAATCCAAATTCCCCTACTATTGTGGAAGGCCTAAGTCCAGCAGTGGACGGTCTGTCTGTTGAGGACGATCATGAAATTTACTATAATACGACTATACAAAAAAAATATGAATGTGCGGTGCGGTAATCGTTTCATATATTTAATGCATCCTCACCGACCGTATGTTTTATATTTACACACAAATTTAATTTAGACCGCCCAAGTTATTACATTGGAAGATAACATACTCATTATGTTTACAAAATCCACGCTACAAAAAAGGGTTTAATAAATTTTACATATAGCGGTTCCTCAATTTTTTATGTTTGTTATTTGAATCTCATTAACATTTTTTTCATTTTGTTTATGACAGATTTTTTAAATTTAAGGTTGTTACAAAAATGCATGCAGCAAAACTACATTTAGTATGTATTATTGATTGATACTGTCGATTATAGTCGTTTACATTTGTGCTATTTATTATAGATGAACGTCCGCGTGACGACGATGGACGCGGAGCTGGAGTTCGCGATCCAGCAGACGACGACCGGCAAGCAGCTGTTCGACCAGGTCGTCAAGACCATCGGCCTGCGCGAGGTCTGGTTCTTCGGGCTCCAGTATACCGACTCCAAGGGCGATCTAACTTGGATAAAACTATACAAAAAGGTTTGTAATGTTTTCATATACTTTCGTAACGATCTGATATCAGAGGTGAAGTATCAATTTTTTTTTTCTCCAAAGCCTATTTAATACGATTTAGCATTATTTGTGGCAAATTTGTGTTGCAAGGATTTCGACATCTTTGATATTACACCTCTATTATATACCTTTTTATTTCAGGACATTTCTTCATAATCCAAGATAAACTGTTGTTTTTCTTAATATATCATGTTTATAGATGTTAGCAAATAAAGGTGATTCTTCTCGATGCGCATCATAATTACGGTCGGGTTTATATTAATAACGTTCGTTTTCCGTTGTATTATTAATTGTTACGCTGTTTACGGTCCGGCTGCTGGCCGACGGACGGATCTCGCTACGCAATCATTTATATATAGCTGAATAAGCCAAGTTCAAGTTTGTTCGTTCCGCGCTCCGATTTGTCAGTTTACTGGACGGTCGGCTGACCAACTCCACTCTCCATCCTGGCAGCTTCTGCTATATTTCCTTAATTTACCATCTTATCGAAATCGTAAAAACCATGTACTTTATACATTAACAATATTTTTAAGTATTTGCTTGAGGCGTACCTCAAGGTTCGATGTTAACTTCTTCATCAACCAATGAATGTCTAATGTTGGACCTAAATCTCCCCTAATAGTAGAGGCATTTGGGTCATATTCCAACACGCTGGTTCAATGCGAGTTGATACAGAGCCAGAGCCTCGTTTGTTGATTACCAGGTTGCACCTTTGGTCTCGTGAGTTGTTGTTTAACCCCTTACAAATGTTAAGTATCATGTACTTATTATTTTTCTTGCTATATATTTAACTGTGTAATAACGTCATTATGAATAGTAACAATAATTATGTTGTGAAGCAATGTTGCAAATTGTTTTATTAACCGCAACTTGATCGAGATACGAATCTTTTGATGTAACAGTTAAACAGGCTTATAAATATTTTATACTTTGATTATTAGTACTTTTAACTCGCTTTTTATGACTTGTTTTGCTACTTTGTAAATCACCCAATGTCATATAATTAAAAGAAAATAAAATCTATTGGAAAGTAACACTTTCTAATTAGCATTATTTATGTAGCGTTCCTTGAGACTCGGCCTATGTCCAGCAGTGGACTGCCGCAGGCTGTCGATGACTATCAAGCCATGTTTTTAAAAATATTCATTGATTGTCCTATCAGCATTGGCACCAAAAATCTTTTAAAGATGCAGTTTGTTATTCAGCAGGCGATGCGTATCCGTCATTACGTTTTCGCTCGTCGATTACTTTGAATTATTTTTCCTGCTTATCCCCCGACATTGACCTGGTAAAGCAATGCCAACCAGTAATGACTGCCGCAAGTACATAACCCTCGCGAGTTATCATCGAGGACGTCAACTTTAAATTTGTCACTTAAAAAAAACGTAATGAATATTTACAAAGGTCAAATCCGTACACTTTCTTCCGAATTTAGGTTGTGAATACAACGAGCTACGACTGCCAGATTTTTAATGTGTATAATTTAAACAAATTAACTTGTTTTTCATGTTCAATCTTGTTTTTACTTAATAACCTAAACACCCAGTATCACCGGTAGTAGGATTTCTTTGCCATAGACCTTCTAGAGGGTGTATACCAACTTACTGTGCCCTGGTTTGAAGGTTGCTGACAATTAATCAACAGCATTCCACTGCTGGACATAGGTGTCTCTCAAGGAACGCAACAGCCCGATTTTCGACTATACGCATCCATTGGCAGCCAGCCACCTTCCACTTGAAAGTTGCTAGCTAGCTAAACTTGCCAAAGAAATTACTAGGGTAAGGAGACTTAATACCTTGTCTCAAGACAACGATCGCAATGTCGTGCTGACCATCTTAAACAGCGCCATGGTACGGTCAAGCTTATCACTTATCATCAGGAAGGCCTTGCTCATCTCGTAGTTTAAAAAAAGAACCAAGACAATAAGCATAATTTTCACGTGTCACTGTAATTCTAGTATTTACGTTGAACATACTAGATCAAATGACTTAGGCTAATGTTATTAATGTTTTCTGACGCCGATTGAATGAACAAACAGGTATAACATGCAAACCGGTCCGAGGTAACTTAAGTGATGATTTCTATTTCTAACGTTTATAATATTATCATTTAGTTTCTTTTCTTATATATCTACATTTATTTTTAAATTGATAAATACATTTTCATCATCAGCTGATAATGGTCCACTGCTTGACATAAGCCTTGTCTATAGTCAGAGGATTTAGGCCGTCTCCCACCACGACAAAACCTCGTTTGTTGATTATTAGGGTGGACCGCGAGCAGATTGGCTTAGGTCTCGTAACTTGATGTGTGGGACCCCTAACACCCCAAAAACTATATTTACTTCCTTAAAAATGAAACGAATAATGAAGAAATTAATGCCGAACCTTCAATGAGAGAAATCAGTAAAAATGTAAAGCCCCCTTACTGTCAGATGCTTTATGATTATATAATGAAAATCAAATGTTTGTTTGATATTTTACTCGAAACGGCACGAGTCTGTTAATCACCGAAGGAAAACCTGTCCATGGGCCAAGTGTAAACAGCCATTGAGCTGGTCTGTTTGATGTGACAGCCGATTGAATCAGCGGCACGGGTTATTAGTAAATATGGGCGGCCGCACGCGCTTAATCAATTGACCTGTCTCCGATGGGAAATTACACGGTGATAATACCAGTAACAGTGTTATATACCACATTTTTATCATCAATCCCATTTTGTAACCTATATTGTTTTTAATTTTCTTTAGTTAAATTAGTTTGTTTTATTTTATTACTTCACCACTAACGGGCATACTAACTTTACTTATGGCACTTGAAATTTTTATTATTAAAATTTAATAGGGTAAGATTATGATCTTGTAATAATGCAGTATTCGTTTGTTTAACACTAGATTTACCAACTGTTTAACTATACATATTTGTACCTAAACCTAATACATTTGTTATGAATATATGTATATATAAAATAACATAAATTTCATAAAATTGATTTTTTAGTCAAAGCTACAAAAGTCATGATATCATTACATAAAGAAAATATTTCATGAAGAGATAATTTCAAATTGAACTTGCAAGACCAGTCATCAATTTGACTGGTCTGGTAAATCTAGTGTTAACCAAATCACTGCTGGTAGATTTCTGTTGTCGTTCACCGTCTAGGTGTAGGTACACCAACGCAGTTTCTATTTCTGCAGCTAAAGAGTAGTGAGCAAACATTAGTGTACCGGCCTCATCGCTTCGCCTATTTAAAAAATGTATATTATGATCGTTTGTCCACAAGATTCTGATATGTTTGTTATGCTAAATCTAAGAGAAATTCCAAAACTTGCGTTTCTCAATATTAAATCTTAATGAACCCACATAACAATAGACGGAGGTATGTGAGAGAATTTCCATTCTGATCTGCTGATCTGATTCGATGAGACCGCGGGGGCTCTCCCCGTTCATGAACCGGTTAATTTATTTCTTGCGAGACGAGTGTGCTGATGACAATGAATCGTCTCTGTATGCGTGTTATTGCATTATAATGTATGTACTCCGCCTCCCACTAGATTTATCAGGGTAGTTTCACTTCATGAGAGCTGCTCCGAGAGATATGCAATCCCTCAACTGGTACACGTGTGAAGCTGTGTTTGTGTGCACATACTCATTCATCGCGTTTTACTACACCGCACTACCACTACACTTTCGTAATTAATATATCATCATGTATTTAGTTCGGTTACTTTAAGAATTTTACTTTCATTAACGTTGCGATACCCAGATTACTTTCTCCAATCATCTTCAACTTTTAACTTTTGAAACAAATTTCTTTTAGATGTTATAAACATTTTTAATAATTTAAACATTTTGTTATTAGCTTTTAAAAGGTCACACTAAACTTAACAGCTTTTTGATATATTTTTAGATATCCAATGATTTTTTAGTAATAAAAGTCAGTGCGTTACGTTCTTGGTATTATCTATATATATATAATATATAAAAAAATTCGAGGTGCAACACTTTAATAGCTTTATACACTTATAAACAGATTATTCAATAAAAATTAAGATGCGATGCAATGATTTTTTCACCTTTTTTTGTGAATTTTGTAATTTCTTGAATTTCGAATTTTTCATGTCAACGTACACAAATATGCTTAGGTTTCTTGTTTTATTTAGACGATAGTTCTTTACTTTGTTAGAATCAATTTATCTTATTATCAGCTGATAGCCATCCACTGCTGGCTATAAGGTTCCTTCAATATTGGGGGATTTTGGGCCATCTCTCAGCACGCAGGCCCAATGCGCGTTCGTGGGAAACCATAGCCTTGTTTTTGATTAACAGGGTACGACAGAAGGAGGTGAGGTTGACTTGGGTCCGAAGTTGTGTGGCACCTCCAACACCCCTTTCTTTTACCATTTAGAAACTCACATTTCCGTAAATACATCGTTGCATATTCTAACATCAAGCATTCTTTAAAATTCTCTCACAGATCGTCTTGTCATAGTAATTGAATCGGATAGACATTCTACTGCAATGATCTGCTTAAGTTTACTTGACATTTTTTGTACCCGCTACGGTTATTGTCGGCTATCTATTGTGGTCGATGAGTCAGAGTCGGAAGCCGGCCGAGAACGGCGGAGCTGCGTTATCATGACCGTTAACGGTCAAATTTTAATTGCCCATGTATGTAGAACATCGACGCCGGCTCGGTCTAGATAGGTGAACATTTACACGAAACATTTGATCTCCGTATTTTATAATTAAATCTGAACTTTTTGGCCAAATTTTATAATTTTAAACTGTTTCAGATAAAAGTTGTATGTATGAAATCCATTGAGCTATCTTTTTTATCTACTTCATCCTTCCTTTAACACGGTACTCTGGGAAAGGGCTTTCCGTTAACACAGAGCTAAAATTGGGACTGCCCTCCTAGCAGTATATTTACAGCGCAGTTTCCATTCAGCAGCATCCCATAAGTTCTTCCCAGGTACCCTTATGAGTAACTGGATATGATTATATAAACATTCCAGCTTATCTCTTAGCCATCTCCAACATTGGTTCCAGTCGTCCCGGAGTTTTCTCACAGTGGGTTTAGTTGGTGACCAAATCGGTTTAAAATTTTTTAATTTAATCTTTTCTTTTATATTTCTTGGTCTTTATATAACGCGGTATAAGTAGTGATTTGTAGTAATTCTGAGTTTCTTCTAGCCCGATTTCTATATAACGCGGTACACACTCGCCGTGTTATAGGAGGGTTGACTGTACATACATAAAAGGTAAAGGCAAATTATGATTGCTCGGAAATAAAATAGTACAGGGTGGTTAACTCACTTTGAGTTTCCTAGCAGCTAACCTTACTAAAAGAGTAAGCCTGTAGGTAGTAAAATGTACAATAATAAGGAAGAAAATAAATGCTAAAAAGCTATCACATATAAAACTATATAATATATATATATACTAAATGCTATATAACATAAGTATAAAATATAATATTTTTCTTAATGCCTAAATTTTATTAGACGTGTACTAACATTCTATTGTGTTCTAGACATTTTCGTAAAAACTATCAATATTTTTGTCTGGATATCAAACACATACGATTATAGTATCGCGTTAAAGTCCGATCGCATCTAATCATCGTTACATCGTACGGTTTATCTTAGTTATTTGAAAGTTTACGTCTATCTATTACAATTTATTAATCTAAATTTTTTATATACGATAAGGCGACTAGACGAGTAAAACGTTCACCTGATGGTAAGTGCTGGTTATGATGGCATACATAGCACCACATTGCGCGCGCCGTTTTGTAGTTGTCAAGTCTCGTTACTCTAGTAATCTCACTAGTAACTTCATCAGCTGATAGGCGTCTACTGGACAAGGGCCTTACCCAACAATAGAGGAATTTGGGCCGTCTCCCTTCACGCGAACCCAATCCAGGTTAATGGGTTCTACCACTAGCATACAGCACCCTTCAAATAGGAATGTAGTGATGTCCGCACAGTACTGTTTGTTAGCTGCAATAGGAGCTGCAGTAGTACGTCTCCGGCAACAGAGACCTTCCACCAGTAAAATATATATATATAATCGTTGCTATAATTATCTTTTTCGGTGTCGGTTACATTCATCAATTTGTAATCGATAACTAAATTTTCTATATGTTGAAACCCGCAAATAATATATGCGATACGTGTTCACTTATTTAGTAATAGGACTAAACACGTCGACATTCCTATTGAACTATCGCGCCTGTATGTGTCATAACATGTACATACAGGCACGATATTATCGCAATAACCTCTGTCGATATTTACATACGTATTCAGTCTAAATAACAATGATTATTTAGCGAAAAAAATGTATCAATTTGTTACCGATTAACATATACTATAATATTTGTATGCAGCGTTTTGTAGGGGACCTTTGAAATTACTACTCCCAACAAAACAATATTCATCATCTCTCCTCTTCCCTCTTATATTGGTGTCTATTTATCTCTCCAACCCTTCTTTCGTCCAATACCCTCGGTTTTCTACTCCTCTTTACAGTATCATTTATTTATTTCGCTCACAGAGCCCTGGATCCGATGAACCCTTTAACGGTCGAAATGGCAAAACGTTAAAAACGTCCGAAAAATTTTTTCGCTAAAAATAAAATTCTCATAAATATTTAAAATTATTATATTTTTGTGGTAGTATTTAAATGAAGTAAATTTTTAAAATTACCAAATCTACCAATTTATTAAAGATATGGCAACATCGGAACATATGACCGTCAGTACAGTAAACGTCGCCGGCTGTCGAGTGCCTTGATTACGTAACCACGACACCTGACCACGGCCTCACGATTCACCGCCGCACGATCCACACTGTCCACTGTTACCATCGTAACTCATCATGACAAATTATTCAATGTTATATAATCCTCTTCACTCAACAAAGCGACGAGACAAGCGACCCATTCATAATAACCAGCCGATAGACGACCACTGCTGAGTATAGACCAGTGATTCCCAAAGTGGTCTATATCGACCCCTAGAGATCTATGACAACCTGCAAGGGGTCCACGATAGTTTTAGCATTAGCCAAGGAGATTTAAGGAAAGCATCAGGTTCATCTTTCTCACTAAAAATATTGACTTATTGCTTATGTTATTTTATTTATAGTTTATTTTATGTTAAGTATATTTTACAT
>DWLS01006490.1:0-11568 GCA_018246255.1 Pachliopta kotzebuea | reverse complement strand
ATACATGTATTTAAACTTACATACATAAATATAAATATACATAGAAGAGAAGTAAAAGAATAAACAATAAAAAAAAATATCGCCGTTTCAATATGTTTTGTATAACACTTCTTTGCCATCAAGAATTTTAAAAACTTTAATATTTCATGTCATTTTATTTTTTCGTTCAGTTAAATTGATTACTCCAGTAACAAATTCTTGGAGTATTACAATTTTTTATTTGTAAGAAATTTTATTACAGCGCCTGTGTAATATGAAAATAGTATGTTTATACTTCTTTAATTAAATGGAGAAAACAATCGAACAACTAAAGATTAAATTAAATATAAATTGAATGTATTCAAACATATGAATCTTTTTTTTTAACGTATGTATAGGTTAATGCTTGACCACAATCCCACCTGGTGTTAAGTGAAGATGTGGTCGACAATGGTAAAGTGCCTATTCACTCTTTTCTTGAAGAAAATCTACTATTTCTTCGTTACTGATCTACTGTTTCTAATACAACAAGCTGTTTCCTTGTTGGACTACAGCTGCTTCGTAAAACCATCACGACTCCGCCAAGTTAAAATAAAACTACAACACGCGAGACAATCGCGTAAACGTTACATCAGCAAACGCCCGGAGTAGCCATGACACAATAAATTAGTGCCGCTGCGGAGGAGGAGAGGAAGAGGAGAGGAGCGGGGGGGAGGAAGGCATCCGCGCGGCCGATGAAAGCTGGGCCGGTTTTCGGCGAAAGTGAGATGAGATAAAAACGGCGTTACAACATTCCGCAGCCGGCGAGCGGATGTTGACTGAACACTTGACACTGCACTTGACCACCACCGCGCGGCGGTTTCCCTTTTCAAATAATACCATTTCATTACTGACAATAATATTAATAATAATAAGAATACAACAGGAAACATTTCATTAGAAAAAATTATTACAAATAATTTAAACCATAATCTCCTTTACAGTTATTTTAATAAATCATACTAATGTGTGTTTTAACAGAAAATATTCTCTATCCACGTCTTCACTTTATCTTTAAAATCATTCTTAACTTGTTATTATACAATTTAAACAACGTACATATGTTTCATACAAAAGACTTCAACGCTTACACGAAATAACAATTGACAAACTCGTCAGTGTTTATAATTATATAATATCCGTCTCACCGAATAAACTTAGATATCTAAATGAATATTTCCTTTAATATTCACAATGTCAGCTGATAATTAAAACAATAAAACCGAAAATAACCATACAAACATCTTTAAGAGTAGCCGGGCAAATCTTAAGTGAAAGTAATGAACTAAACGAATACTGTACAAGTCGCAAAAGACGAGTCAGCGCTAACATCATCAGAGAATATAAACGAATACTTGATTTATACTTTACACTTTACAAATAAGAAAGTGAGCAAACGGAAAAAAATATTTGTAAATGTCTATTTGTTTTTTATTATTTGTCTTATGGCTTTAATTGTGATTATATCTTTTCGCACTTAAGTGTTACTTAGTTACTAAGTAGTTTGTACACGAATACAGTTTAATAATGTATTTTATGTGTATAGATTATGCAAATGAAAAACGAAAACCTCGGTTTAGTAAGTGGTCGCGGTGAAATCAGAGCAAAAAATTATTACGAATTTAATTTGGTAGCCACCACACCCAGAGCCTAAGCCCAGGTAGCGCGGATCCGGTTGAACCGGCGCCTTTGAAGTAGTTTCGTAAAGTTTTCGTATTAAATTACAATAATGTAACTTACAAACAGACAGTAATTTTAAATTACGAAAGTTTTTGAAAAACATCAATATTACTAATTTTGTACTTTTACGGTTTAAAAATTAGTTTCAAAAATCTTGCAAAGTTTGGAACAAACAAAAATATTTTCCAAACCGTATTATGATTTTTATTATTTTCGTGAAGCTTTTTTCATTGAAACCTATTCCATAGCCCGTTGTATTATCAGGTCATCTTTAAGGACAGCGTGTGTGTACGTCTGCGAACCTCATGAATAATTCTAATGATGCTTGTCCTTATAAAATGCAGATATGTAATTACAAACATTACATAACATTACCTGGTGGGTGTACCAGTTAGGGCTCTGTACCTATTAAATATGTAACCGTGGGCGCAAGGTGAGCAGCATCCACGGCAAAATTGTAATTTACATGTACCAAGATTTTAGGTTATTGAAGTATACATCTTAAAATAGTATACATAAGAACTATTTTCAATTATCTTGTTATATTTAATTTATTTAACAAGTACAATATAAAACCTACAAAGATGTTGGACACTAGTATCACGTTGTATCTATGAAAAACAAATTTCACAAACCATTTCTTTACTACCTAATATAGCTTACCAGTAAATATAAAACAAATTGCAGATTAATCTTTAATAATTAATTTATTACTTCAAAAGATATTTATCAAATAATTTGTTCACTTATATTTATTACTAATAATTTGTTATTTAACGTATCTTACTTCTATAGACACCTTGGTTGAAGTTTAGATTGTAGGTAGGCCAAGGTCAATCAAGCCCACATATAACTATATTGTTTATTACTTCCCTTTCTATTAAGCCTATGATTTTTCTATTGAAAAAAATTAAAAATATGATTAAATTATATAAAAAAATCAATGCAGCTTTTTCAGTTAGAAGATAAAATCATAAATTTGAAACTTTCATTAAGGTAATTTAAACAATCTTATTAAAGCTTTGTTTTCGTAAATTTTGTTAATATAATATTGAGGCTTAGTTCAAGAGGATTTCCTTCAAGAAACTCAATCTTGTGTGTAAATTGATTCGTGCCATGAGAAACTTTGAAATGCTGGACGGGGAAACCATGAGATTACTGTGCTTTATGCCAGTAAATTATAAGTTATTGCATTTTCACTTGAGAAGGTATAGCGGCTACTTTTCATATTACATTACAGAGAGCATCAACGGCTGTCCTAATTATTATTATTCCTATGATTACCAGGATTGAGCTTACTATTATTAGGGTTATCGATGAAATACTATTTTGTTATACGATAATTGATGACATAATGTTAAGTAGTTAACCTTTGTTCTCATGTCCTTTTTAAATTTTTATTTCACTTATGTCGTATTGTTAACCTTTAAATTTAACCTATTTTTCCGTTGTTAATAAAATCGCTTTACCCTGTTATAGTTTGATTTAAGAGATCGCTGTACTACCCTGTTACTGGCTTACATACCTGTACTTAATTTTATATCTGTCATTTTTAAACTTAAATGTTTTGTGTGTATTGCTGTTGGATGTGTCTAAAAAATTGAATAAATAAAGATAGGAAAAGTGTTATATAAATAATCAACAGGTAAAGTTTTTATACAACTTAATCTTACTGCAACTTTACTGAGGTAGAAAAAATTAATAGTAGAAGGTCTTTGTTTCTTTGTTTAAATGTTCATGATTCAGCAGTACAAATGGAGTCGTTAACTGGTAGTCAGGAGCTTACTGTTGTTGTAACAAAGTCGCAGCGTCACTGTTTTCTAGTACATTACACTGTGCGGATACTATGCGAAGCATCCGGCGTGTGTAGAGAAACTGCAGCGGCCTGCAGATAAATGTGCAGCACAGATTTCTAAAGATCGCTCATTTTCCACGTGTTACCGTCCGCGGCCTGCGTTACGTTCGCTTATCATTACTTACACTGTGAAAATATTTCCGGGTTCAATGATCTAAAATTACGTTATAAACTCTTGTATTTTTACAATAGCTCGTTGTTATGGTGTTGCTTTCCAACACTTCTAACGTTAAAGATATTAAATGAATCTCATGAATTTATAATAGCATAAGTTTAAATTAATGTCTTAGTAGAATAGCTTTGCAATCGTTCGGTTGTTCCACTCGCCGATGTTACTTAGGCATAGCTTACGAGTATTCTTTATTTAACATTTCAATCCATCAAAAAGAAATACAGAGTTTAGTAATTAAACATGTTTTGCTAATCGATTACCAGAAGCAAAATATCAATGATCAATTATTTACCATATAAATGAACCAGAAGTTTCTCTTTCCTAACTCTAACATAAAATTGGCAAATAAATAAATTTACGTAAGAAATATGAATTAATTGTGTAAGACGAGAACTTTATTGGCCATATGATTAAGTATATAATTACCTAACCTATGAATTAATTCAATGCAATACAAAAATCGGTCAAATTTATACAAAAACTTCATTAATATTTTCACTTATTAAATCTTTAAATTATTACTAAGTAATACTTTCACATATAATCAAGTAGAATAATGTCTTAATTAAAATGTTTGCTATATTCATTCCTATTTAATACAATAGTTAAGCTTTTCACTTGAGGAAATGAATAGTTCAAGGCAATTCTTGAAAATGGATTTAAACTGATAATTTTATACAAACAAACAATACCTTAAACAATTTAAGCATATATTTAAATATTAATTATGTATAAACGGACTACTTACTTTTAAGTAAATCAAGTAAAATAATTAAGTTCAAAAATGTATACTAGGAATACAAAACCATAATCTATTTTGTTTTGAAAGAAAGTACAAATTGTCTTTGTCATAACAAAATAAAAAGAAAACATTCAACATAAAATGAACTTAAAGTTACCAAGCAGTCATACACGGAGAGTAAGTTCTTCGTATACAAAACGGTAACAAACGGACAATGAGACTTTACGACTTGTTACTTTTAAGCACAATTAAGATAAAGCGAGCAAGTGATGTAAGTTAAATGAGTACGATCTTACTTTAGTGTTACTTAATCGCTTCAAGTTTCTCACGTTAATTTTTATTGTTTTTATTGTGTTAACCGTTTGTACAGGACTTTAGTATGATATAACAGTTTACATATAGCATATATTATCATAAATATCATCTTAACATTCTCGTGTAATATTCTTTCCTGTTATAATTTAAATTTCTATTCACATAACTAATTACATAAAATAAATATTTAACTTTCGTCCGCTCTACTTAGTTATAAAATGTTTATTTATTTATTTACCATAATTGTCTGGTATTAAGTTTATTGTCTGCACGCTTAGATAAGGTTATATTAAATAGATTCTGCGGGGAAGTGAATTTGAGTTAAAAACTTATTGGTAATAAAGGATGCGGTTTCAAAGGGATTTCCTTTCAATAACCATTAAGTTATTGAATGAACTCCCTGCCGAAGTTTTCCCATGTAACTACAGAATAGAGTCCTTCAAATAGGGTGTAATAAAGTTTCTCCGGACTCGGCAACACGCTAGTGGTGACTCTTGTGCTGGCGTTTATAAGCTATAGTAACTGCTTACTATCAAGCAGGCTTGTTTGCCACATTTGTCTAAAAATTAAATATATATGTGTATATACAAACATTAGATTTAGTAATATAATTTGTATTCTGTAAACATACCTATAAATCTCCCTGTACATAGAAATATGGGCAAACGACGACTCATATCGAATAAATACATTAAATATCACCATTACCAAATGGTTAAGTTTAAGCTTAGTAATATTAAGCTTTCTAGTTCGAATTCGAGGACATATATTGTAGAGTTTAGTTGGTGGTAGAATTTTTCCGAATCCGATTGACTTATTACAACCTTTATATTGAAGCCGCAAAACGTTTCTAAAGTTTTACAAAAAGCTCATTGCGGCAACAGCAAGCGCTAACAAGAAGTAAAAGATATAAGAATTGAATTAAAAAGAATAAAATAAAGCACTGTAGTCAATTTTTTTTGATATTTTCAGGGGGAAATCTTCGTTAAGATACCTTGCCCTCTGGGGAGAAGTCGAGATTATGAGGAGATTTTTACTCACTAAAACTCCCCCACGGTGGTCGTTCTCTAGGAACACACCCGCGGCCTCTCTAACGGCTTGCATAGTCCCGAGACTGAATCATACAGTCCTGAATAACTGCACATATACTGACATGACGGCCAGAGATCATATCCAACTATCGTCCTCCTCGGAGTCGTTAAGAGGGCGACGAGAACCCCTGTCCTTCGTTATGACAGGGGAACACTATTCACCGGTAGACTATAGTCAATCCTTGAACCAATCCAACCAAAAGGAACAAAATTAAAGAAAAATACGGCAGCAATCTTATATTCTAAATCCACAGTCATGTAAGCTCCGCTGCTTTGGCGGAAGTAAGCTGCGTAAGCTCTCTTCTCTATCCACGACATCATTGTCACTTAACACCATATACAAATGAGGTCAAGTGTTAACATATTGTAAATAAGAAAAATGCTCATTGTTAGTCCGTACACAGCGTCCGATGACGGCGCATGACGTCGCGTCGATCGCCAGCCGCGAATAGAAATCGACGTTAATTGCCGTCAACGCAAATGTAGGGCAGGATTCAGATTCGCTACTGACTCGACATTATGTCATTGATGAGGCCCCTAACATAACGCGGTACACGACACTACATTTTAAAAAAAAATATTACATGAATATTGATAACAAACGACCATAACTTCGCTTCCAAGTCTTAATCTGCCTTACTTAAGGGGGTGTAAGGGATCCCATACAACACGGGATCCAAGCAAACTTCACAAGAACATAGAAGTATTACATGATAATGTTTTAATTATAAACGTAATTATTAGAGTTATGATTAATAACTTATATGAGCTTTTATCATGGGAAGTTGACATTTATAGGCAATTAATGTGCGAGCTCAATGTAATGGTCGAAGGCTCTATTGAGGTCGGTACACGCTTGACAATTACCGATTAGCGCAGCTTGTAACAATAGATGTTGAGAACGTTGTATCGAGAATTTTGCTTACACAAAATATTAAAGTGAATATACTTCGAGTATGAGACTGAGACTTTAATAAGTAAAATCTATTAGCTAAGCACTTTAAACATAACTAGATTTTTATTAACTATAAACTTTAGAGCATTTACTTATCTGTTGCCGCCTTAAAGTGGTCCATCATTAATTCTTATACTTAACTGTCTTCACACGAAGGCAGTCCGTCGTGTGCGGAATAAGTAAATCATTTGCTGTTTCAAGTAATCTCGGCCGCGGCGTAAAGTGCGTACTTACGCAACTTAACTTACAATCGTAGCTCATACATTTTGATATAACTTACGCAGTGAAGCCTTATCCTCTAACAATCTGTAACGAACGAAACATTTATTTTTCTTCCTTACTGTGTAACTTAAACTGATTAGATCTGTTTGATAAAAAGATAGACTACTGCTTGATGTTATTGTTTTTTTAGGATTACTTAATACTTACTATGAAATACAGGCGTATAACCTACCATTAATTAATCCACGTCTCTTTTATTGTAAATATAGATATATAAAGACAGTTGTAAAGCTACGCTGTGCTTATATATGGGTTGTAAGGAATCCCACACAACTCAAGGGACCCAAGCCTGCTTGCGGTGCTCTTGCTAATCTACAAACAAAACTCAAATGTGATGTGAAAAGTGTGGTAGGAGGGGCCCAAATCCCTACACTATAAGGGAGGCTTATACGCAGCAGTGATAGTCTATCGGCTGAATATAATAATGCTATGCTTACGCGGACTGCGCGCTGCAGATCTATCTAAAACAAAGATGAGATGGAAAGTCAAAATTTGACAAAAATAGAAATCGATCGTGTCAAAGAGTAAATTGATTATCATATATTTTGCCTATTTTAGTGGCGGCATTAGAAAGCGGATGGAGACCGTGAAATATAGTCGCCTTTTAATGCAGCGTCAGCCGGCGCGGGAACTGGTCCGCCCGCCGTACACCACTTAACGATAGTGAAAATAAAAAGTGAAATCTTTAAAAAATCTCATCATAATATAAAAAAGTCCATTCTGTAACATCAGAGTCATGTATTTTTTAGGA
Source organism: Pachliopta kotzebuea (assembly GCA_018246255.1). NCBI lineage: Eukaryota > Metazoa > Arthropoda > Insecta > Lepidoptera > Papilionidae > Pachliopta > Pachliopta kotzebuea. The sequence goes on along the minus strand of DWLS01006490.1, from coordinate 3,707 downwards.
AATTACACTGTACTTTTCGCTGCATCATATAAATATCATTGAACTCATAACCAATATTATGTTTCCTTATTTCGTTTTAGTATACAACCTATTATACCGTTAAGGTTGCCTTTGTCCACACTTAGATTATAAGTTTAGTTAAATTATTTAATTGTAAAATAATATAAGCAATAAAGAGTTTATGTATCTATCTCTTTTAATCGTACCAAAATAGGTTGACTTTTACTTTAGTATACAACCACAAATTACAACTCATATATTCTAGATACTACAGTAACACTTGGATTGTTAAATGTTTCATGTTTTTAGTATGTACTAAATCTCGAAATAAACGGTTTCTTTCTAGATAACGAATTAAGAGTCTGAGAATAGATAAAACCTTATAAAAGTTACTATAATAAGTGTATCTGATACATTGCTGGCGGAGCGTCGGCAATGAAAGCGATCTTAAATACATTGACTTTATCTTACTAAAGCATCCATTAGAAATGATTATTGGACTTTGTTAACCATAAAACTTATTTAACATTAAACTACAAAACAAATAAAGATTAAAAAGCTTGTATTTTTAATCTGTTTAATTCATTTTTGATGCTTTGTTTTCTCTAATTTCGTAGCCATACCAATAAATCGCAAACACTGAACCGTGTATAATCATACTGACCTCATATAGCAGACTATGAATTGCCCAATCTTATGAGAATACTTAACATGTGTTTACAGATATTTAACAATGTGTTTCTGTTAATAAAAATCGCAACGATCCCCATTGTGTACGGAACCCATACAATTTGAACAATGGAACAGTTCGGATGCATTGTACCGGCGCGCGGACGAGGAGTTTAGTTTTACACGATCACACATAGATAAATAGATAAACTCTGTTTTAAACTTTGGAATTCGCTTCCTCACGACATTACGCGCTAGTCCATTCCTTAACATTTTTCGGAAAAAAGCAAAAAAGTGTCTACTTTCGCTATCTGCATAGAATCTATTATACTTATTATCTCTACTCATTCCTATCTATTTCTATTTATGTATTTCACGTTTTTATTAATTTATCAAAGATCTTCATTTTTCTTCTATTTATTTATAAATAAATATTCTATGTTAATATATTATGTAATAATATTTCTAATCATATTCCTTTCTATTGTATTATATACACCTGCCTACTCTATTTTTACATTAATTTACTTTCTTCACAGGTCTGCTGGGAAAAAACTCTTTTAGGGTTGAGCTCACCTTTTGTTACTTTCATCAATGTATTTATGTATGTTTTTCTGTTTTTTTTTTGTGTGTACAATAAATAAATAAAAAAAGATCACGCAGTGCAAAAACACAAACAAAAGATTACTATACCATAAATATAATATCCCAATAAGATAATTAAATCATTATAATAATTAAAAATATGTATGTAAATATTGGTTTTATTCTACGATACGAGCAAGGCTCATAATGCTGGCTAAGATGATATACACTGCCACTTAATATGTATGTTACCTTGAGACATATGTTAAGTCTCGTTGCCCCAATAATCTCTCCAGCCCTCAGGGGTCGTGGGCGGTTAGAATGGGGGTTCTTATCGCTCTTTAAACGACTCCGAGGAGGACAATGGCTGGATGTGGTCTCTGGTCGCAGTATATATGGAGGTTTTGGGGACTGAATGATTCATTTCCCAGGATGGGCTAAGCCAGCATAGCCTTAGAGAGGCCGCGGTTGTGTTCCGAACGTCTCCGTTCGAACGGGATCTCCCCGTGACCTCTCCAAACGCTGAGGACGATCACCGTCGGGGTTTTAGTGGGTAAAAATCTCCACATAACCTTGATTTCCCCCCACAAGGCAAGGTATCTTTTAGAAGATTTCCCACTCGATAAAAAAACAATCTCACAAACATACAGAACCTTTCAAACCGGAACATAATAATGTTTACGCAGTGCGGTGTCGGTAGAAATAGAAGCTGCGGCGGTATCTACACGGTTTGCAGTAACTGAGACCTGCTGCCATTACTATACAAATGTTTTGATGAAAGCTGATCTATTATGTTTTTGGAGATGCTCTAGTAAATGAGACTTTCATCAAATATTTATGCTCGGGCGCATCGAACCCAGTAGTTGGGCCAGTTCCGATCGCGGGCGTCACACTTTCTGCGCAGACGAGATCCGTGCCGGTTTCCCGCAAACTGGGTTTCTACAAATTAATTAATATAATTTGCAAACAAACGAACAAACTGTTGACAATTTTCATGTACATACTTATTAATATATGTGTTAACGGAAATGTATGTAATCCATCATTGTATACAATTCCTAGTAAATGTATGTAATTCCTAAAATCAATTGATTAGATAGTAGAATAGATAGTTGATTTTAGAAGTTTTAATTAGTAAGAAAATATGGATATATAATTATTTTACGGTATGACTGTTAACCGATTATCTCAATAAGTTATAATAAAAAATATTATTAACAACTTGTTTTATTACAGAAAGCATTTACTTTATACATTTCCTAATACGATATTGGAATTATGTACAATTCCGAAGAAATGTATACACTTCCTAAATAGTATTGGAATTGTGTACAATTCCCTAGGATTTGTATACAATGACGGATTACATACATTTCCGGTAACATATGTATATATAAAGAAATATTTATTTAATCTTATATTACTGTCGGTAAAGAGTCAACCATTAGGTCAACTTGCATACTTTTTATGTTCTATGCGTCGTTATAAAATGAATAGCAATTCACGTAATAGAGGATATTAATCAATTATTTTTATGAAGGTGCTTATAAAGAAATAGGTGAAAATGAGAGGTTAGGAGAGTATGAAATAACGTTTAATAGTATAAATAGATACTATTGTGAAATGTTGTATTAAAATAAATAAATTCCTTTACAGAGCACCAGAGTTGTCTGTTTGAATTTCACGTTTCCCAATAGTTCTGGTGATAGTGACATATATATATAATGATGTAATAAAACAGTCCGACACTATACCGCTGTATAATACACTAGCAACTTAATGATGCTGTATTAAAGGTACCCAATTTAAGATATTATTTATATTAATCAAACATTTTTTTGCTTACAGGTAAACATATTCAGCTGCTATTTACACTCGGTATATTGCAGGTAACATAATATATACAATCATTACGATCTGTTTAATACTATATTATAAATGTACAGCCTCCGAATCTGAGATATGAAATATAATTTATCCAGTGCAAGTTCTGTTAAAAGGGTTTTTTGAGTAACGAAAATTCTAGATAAAATGTTTACAGTTTACATTCAAAGTCTAATTATTGAAATCATATCAAATAAGTAATAACCTGCGCATGGTAGAAGTACACCGAAGTTGTGAATTGATTAGGTTTAGTTATTATAGTATGTAACGGTTAATAGTTATTACTATTATAATTAATAAAGCTTACATCTAATTGTTACCTTTATATCTGTTTCAACTATTTAATAAAAGAAAATGTAATGACCAACAAATGAGTCAGAGGTTAGTTATTAAATCTTTACATTAAATTCAAGCGGTCGCACTTAGCCGATTTAGACTTAGACTAGTTTTTGTTAGATCAAGATTAACTTAGTCATACTATTTATTTATTATTTATTTATTTAATTATAAAATATACAGTTTTCTACATTTTATTTGGTCCGTGGTTCCCGAACTAGGAGTAATACCTG
>DWLS01006489.1:0-11572 GCA_018246255.1 Pachliopta kotzebuea | reverse complement strand
CCACATCTTCACTTACCACCAGGTGGGATCGTGGTCAAGCATTAACCTATACATACGTAAAAAAAAAAAAAAAACATAAAAAAAAATTATATATTCTCAACAAGCAGTAAAATGTACACTCACAAAGTATGAAATGAAATTCCGTGGAACGTAAAGAGGGATTAAAGCAGGAACAATTCTGAGAAAAAGTCAGCAGAATTTTCTCATAAACATTACCATCGTATTATTATTTCTATGAAATCTTTGTTCAATAGATATTAAAATAAAATGCGACTAGACAGTACAGTTCCGGTCGCCTCCAATTTATCTTCATCTGATAGACATCCACTTCTGGATATAAGCCTCCGCCAGCAATGGAAGATTTGGGCCGTCTCCACCACGCTGGCCCAATGTGGGTTTGTGGAAATACAGATATAAGATAAAATTTTGAAAAACTGTAAAGATGTGGCGGTTTTTGGAATGAGAGGCGAAGCATGAAAGAGAAAAGAAAAGTATGGAAGAAATAGAGGATGTAGAGTGAAAGGAAGGAATTTGGGATAGAGAAAAATAAAAATAAAGAGGGAAATAAATATAGCACCCCACAGACCTTTACCCAAAACACGAAGAGGAACAATAAAAAAAAAATTAGTGTGGAGGCAAAACCTCGTTTTTTGATTAGGAGAGTGAGGCTGGCTTAGGTCCCGTGAGTTGGTGTATAAGAACTTTTACACTTTTACTTTAATTGTACTCCTTTTCGAAAAGTATTATATGCTAGTGAAATTACTGGAGTAACGAGACTTAAAACCATATGTTGAAATCGTGATAGCTTAGTCGAATAAAAGCCGGCCTTCCTCTCCCGAGATACCGGGTTCAAATCCGGCCTGCACAAATGAATTGTTCAATTTATGTGCAGTTAGTATAATACCAAAAACCGCGTGGCAATGAACCTAATAAACAAATCCCTTATGTCTGATGCGATGAGCGCAATGTGGTGCTGTGTATACCATCTTAACTAGCGTCATGTTATGGGCAAGAGTATCACTTACCATCAAAAGAAAGCCTTGGTTATCCCGTCGTTTTATCTAATAAAAAAAATACACACAATTCTAGCAATCCTATTTCTTTTCCAACAGGAAGATATCTCTTTATATAACCAAATATATAAGTACATATCTTCCTCCCTTGAGAGACACTCGATGCTTTTTATACATATATATGCTCTTCTTTAATGAAAACATATGAAACATATATTTAAATTGGTACAGCTGTAATAAGCTTCACCGAGATTAAATCAATATCAAACCGTAAGATCAAATGCAATATGTTCCACCTACACAGAGGGGGCCCGTGTTTGTAGTTTATTACTTTAATATCTCCTAAGTTTCAGTAAACATCCCCGTGGTCTTGTACGGCTGCATACTACTGTTTACATATTCTGTATATATTTTACGTAAAATTATATTTATGGTGCTCTAATAATTTGTTTAGATTATTAAAAATTTGTAAAAAGGTTTTCACTCAATGGAGTCCTTCCTGACTAATAATGAGATTGAAGATAGTTAAGCGTGCTTGCATAAAAGACTCCTGCTTACATATTTATTTTTGAAAGACTGATACCTCGAATCATCTTTAGCTGAATAAAAAAAATTACAAAGCTGCTAGGAAAACTAGAAAATTTTGTTTCGTAACTGGTACTTCGTTTTTGGAGCTTGCCTTTTTCTGTTTATCATTTTAGTTCATTTTTACCACGTTAATACTCCGGCATATATATATTTATTTTTGAAAGACTAATACCTAGAAACGTACTTAACAAATTACAAAAACATTACAATGCTGGAAGGAACCATACAAAATTTGATTTTGAGGCTTCCTTTTTGAAGCTTTGCCTTTTACATTTATCATCTTGTTTTAATTTTAACATATTGTGAAACAGAAAGACATGAATGTAAATTTACAAAGTTTTGATAGTAAAACATGAAACATATAAAAGAATTCAAAAAGCTGAATACTCGGAAGGCTGTTGTTCAAAATCTGTCCATTAGTAACGATGGGTTGGCCGTTAGTTTGAGAGCACTACGAAACTAGATGCATGTTACGATCCGATCCAACTGTCCCTCTATGGGCCGTATTTATTTTAGGTTTTAACTATAGTTACGTCAGTGTAACCAAACATATCAGGATCGTAAATTGTAATAGGAACACTTAAGAATATGGTCAAACTTAATAAATTTTACTAATGCCAATAATATCTCAAGGACCTTACAACGATGAGTAAAGTGAAAGATTTATCATCATCATCAACCGATTGACGTCACACAAAGGGTCCCAGGCAAAAACTTACGAGACCCAAGCTAACCTCACCTGCTCGCAGTGCAACCTGATAATCAACAGAAGAGGCTTTGATTTCTCACCAACCCGCATTGAGCCAGCGTGGAGGGAAATGACTCAAATCTTTCCGACTGTAGGAAGAGGCCTATGTCCAGCAGTAGACGTCTATTGGCAGTAAAAGAAGATAAAGATACATATATAAATTTAATTGGACTTTATATAAACATAGGTAACAAAAGAAGTTGATTTACGAGAACATTTTAAAAGGCACAGGTGACGACTCTATTTTGCCGGAGACTCTCTAAGTTCTTCCCGCTTAACTACTTAAACTTTTCTTCTTCTACAAAGAAAACATTCTCCTTATGGTTGAAATCTAAAATTAAAGGGTCCTATGAGCAGTAAATATAACATACGTTATATTAGAAGTCCGAACCCGCAAATTGGACTGCAATAAAGTTTCGCAACGGGCACTGGTAGGTACGTGAAACTCGCGCAGTGCTCTCCAGGTAACAAGCGATGAGTTGCTGGTAATGGACGGGTCTCCGAATGCAGCGTCGGAAAATAAACCTCTTACGTCGGGCTCTTTACTTCGCAGTCCCGCCAAAAAATATTTTGTAAATATACGTGTCCTTTTTCGTACAAACGTTTTTAATATTCCTCGGGCGGAGCTCGCTCCGCGCTCTTTGATACCACACGAGCTGCGGCCGCGCGGTAGCGTTATGTGATGCACTTACAGTCAAAGGAAATGCACAGAATATTATTGAAATTGTTTCACGAAATAGCGGATTTACGTTTTCGAAAATATTTGTATTAGCTTGGTTAATATGTGAGCTCGTGATAGCCTAGTGGTTTGAACGCCGATCTTCCAATCCGTGGGTATCGGGTCCGAATCCGGCCTGCGCCTATGAATTTTTTAATTTACGCACAATTAATACATCACCAACTAATATCACTTGCTGTAAGCATGTATTAAATCGCGTGGCTATAAACCTCAACTGCTCGTGATGCACCCTGTTAATCAACTGACGAAGCTCTGGCTTTCAGTGCGAGATAGCACATATCCTCTCACTTTGGGGGACGTCTATCGTCTGATGAAGAATCATACTAGATAGATCATCTTTCTCATACAGTTCCAATATAACGGTTTGATCACTACAATAAATGTATGTTAAATGTACGATAACTTGGATGTTGAGTACATAATGCGGACAAAATAATGTGTCGAGAGAGAGAAAGAAAGAGAGAAAATTTCAAAGTATACAGATACTTAGTCCATCAGAAAGCATTTTTAATTTTAAAATGTGAACAAAGAGGAAACGTATAAATGAAATAAGATACATATAGATGTTATAAACACTGTGTTTGCTCACCAGGAAGCGTCTGTTCTAATGCACAATGTAATTAAATTGGCAGAGAACAGCTCTTAGCGTAGGAGCTCGCGTTTGAGGTGCGGAGATAATGGATTTTGATGCAATATAAAGATACATTTTTGTGTTGCTATAAACGTTATATATGGTCAAAATTTAATAGGCATGTCTAAGCTTTTTGAAAGGAACAAAAGACGCAGTAACTTAATCTGAAATAACGCTATACAGACATTGAGTTAGAAGCTATCTGTCTACTGATATTCTAACTAATGATGGAGCTGATGAGTTGGAGGCAGTCACCGACCAAAGTTATACTTAACTACTAATGACTCTGAGAAGAAAGCAGACGCAGACGTCGTCTCTTCCCACACATGGCCTGTTTATATGAATGTCCCCACTTCCGATTAGTGGGCTCAACTACTCTCTATCTTATCTTTTGCTAGCCTAAGGTCTCGCTACAGCATCACACACTCCTTCTCTCCCAGAATTTGATAAAACAAAAGTATTTTGTTAATTGATATAATACTGTTAAAATGTTACATCAAACAGTGCAAGTTAGGTAAGTTGACAATAAACTTTTTCTGTAATAGCGGGACCCTTTTCGTTTCCTTTAAAAGTCTCACCAAAATAAAGTAGCGGAAAGGGCTCCGAAGAACGACCCCAAAGAGAGCAATACTGAAACAAATTAACTCAATATTGTTACAAACACGCACGGCGTCAAAGTTGATGGAGAATTGTTACTTCGAGAGGTTAAAAGAAAACTTTAACTTGAACTAATATTCAGATTTGAATAGAACTTACAAAACTTACGTATACTTTCATTTATACTTGTTTCTCTATAAATCAAATATATAGCTAGTAAACTCTTATTGAAGACGTATACCGCTTTAAAGGATACTGTAGCTGATGAATTTATTTATTTCTTTATTTCATTTATTTACAAAAATTTTTGAATGCACCTAAAATTAGGGTTCAATGCATTCTTTGCCAGTAAACCCAGGAGTTGGGAGATGCTGTGGTAGGAGAAGTTTAAAGTTGAAAATTGAACATGTAGTAAATTTGCCAGTACCTGTACATAGTACAATACTATGTATAAACATAAATAAAAAATAAATGTATGAAAATACCTATATATATATATATAACATTTAATGTTTGTTCCTCACATCTGTTCTTAATGTTTGGGTTTTATCCTACAAAACGTTTTCAAAGAAAGTATTAGCAACATTTTTTTTATCCAGGCGAGGAGATGAGCAAAGCATTCACCTGATGGTAAGTGATACGCTTGCCCATATATTGGCTCTGATTAAGATGGTATATACAGCACCACGTTGAGCTCGTCGCCTTGAGACGTAAAGTATTACCTCTCGTTACCTTAGTAATTTCATTAGATTTATAAACGATTTTGTTAAACTAATATTCAATATCTTCAAAGCTACAAAGAGAAGAGAAATAAAAGCAAACATTAATATTTTAATTTCAAATTTCCTAGTCTTCTTCTCTTCGAAAATTTTCATTGCTGAAAACATTATGAAGAGTAATTAAAGAAAGTTAAAAATATTTGCAATTCAATGCCAAGCGGGATTTATACTACCGAATGAAATTACTTAATTTCAGTAATTTACATAAAATGCTCCAACAAAGGATTTAATAGCGGATCCTTTGTTTTTACTTATAGATAGCTATATTAGGAATACAAATAAACAATTTGAATCTAATTATTTTGGAGATGAGGCTAATATAGTCATCAAGCGAACACAGAAAATCTCCTGATTTTCTCAGTATGAGAATGAGTTAGACGTCTAAAGCCTTAGATAGACCAGAATTTTTTATATATTAGTGCTTAGGTAAATAAGGCACAAGAGTATTCAAGGTATTCCAAAGCACTGGTAGATAAGGTAAAGAAAGAAATGTAATAGAATAGTATAGAATAGCAGCGAGTGATGTGTGGGTTTTAATCCTATATAACCCTGACTTCTCCTTACAGAAGCAAGGTATATTTTGAGGATTTCCCACGCGAGAATATAGAAGCCCATAGTGGAAGGTATGTCCACCCCGTCCACATGCAGTTCCGGGACGGACACAACACGTGACCGGAATACTGAATTTCCGTTTGGATGCTATAAAATAAAAATTGTGAACGCAGAGAATGATACGAGGACAAAGCGGTGGCGTGTTATTCATATACGTATCAAAATGTTTTCAAAGCAGTAACGTGAGCGAGTTTCACAATTATTAATATTGTCATAATATTCTGTACCTTTGTTAGGGAAAAAATATATAACACGAATGTAAACGTTACCTGTACATACATTATTTTGATATTCCCTTCTACTCTTTATATTTAACATTATTCCATTTAACTCCTTGTTATGGAGAAAAACATTTCTTGGAAAAGGTTTCACGGTAAGAATTTTACCATGTTCTACTTGTACATTCCTCTCTACCATGTCAATGTTTTTTTCGTTATTACTTTTCCCGGGATGTCCTAAATTAGGGTCTGTATTTACCTTAATTTTTAATACTTATTCTTATTTAATTATATTCTAATTAACAAAGGAGAATCTGGTTTCCCACTAACCCACTTTGAGACAGCTTAATGGAAGATGGCCTAAAACCCCCTAATTATTGGGAGAGATCTATGTCCAGCAGTGGACGTCTATAGGCTGATGATGAATTATATTCTTATTCTTCTATTACTATAGTTATTTACATTTCTCTTTCACGCATATGTTTGAACTGAGTTTGTATCCTCAATGTAGAATATTGTTATCATACCTATTTGCTATTTTTTCTTGCTACAGACCTTAGTATCTGTATTAATACTTGTTAATGCAAGAATTAATAATTAGTGTAATTACTAACCAAAAATATAGAGTTGAAATGTTATTATAATCAAGCGAATCATCGTTCACGAAGTTTCGCCAGCAGTTAATAAAATTTATCGAACGAAAGGTAAATATTGAGCGAAAATCCTAATAAAACTCTCTGATTGATCTATCAAATTTATTTGCCAAGCCAACGGCAAGAGAATAATGTTTGTAATTCAAGTAAAAGCTGGAATATTACAAGATTTAAAACATCATAAAAGTAAACCGTTTATTAGAGAAATTCAGGAGTTAGTATAAAGTTTAAAATTAATCTGTGTAATGTTTACGCAACTGCGTGGCGATATAAATAGTTGCCGTTTAGATACAAGTGATATAGTGTTTATGTATGCTAAATTAAAAAAATCTCATAGACTATTCATAACATAACATCGCTTTTTCATAAAAAAAAATACTTGTTAATGAATAAAAATTAGAATCTTTTCGATTTACCGAAGAAACAGGTTTCGTTTCTAAATTTTCATGGAAACTACTTCGAAGTACTTTAGTACAAAACAAGTATTAGAGAAAAGTTAGCTCATTATATATTACCTTAATATTATAGTTTATATAAAAAATTATTCATAGGTCATTCATTACATAATGTATAAGTCGAATTGAGAGCTTGCCTTTTGTAGTCGGTTAAAAATAATCCTTTAGCTTCACTATATACTATAATAACAGGTCTTCATCGACAAGATAAGACCGGACTAAGAGGCGTTCTTTGTAAGATGCCTATGTCCATCTGTGAACTGATGATGATCATTGGCAAGATGACTCTAGAACATATTATATACATTTTTATTTGATGAAGTGACGGGCGAAAGCATACAACTGATTGTAAGTGTTACGCTTACCCATAACGCGGCGCTGGCCAAGATGGTATACAAACTACATATTTCAAATACGTTTGTCCACGCAATACAATTAAATGCAAACACATAAATATTAGGTTCTAAATTAAATGTGAATATGTAAATATACATTTTACTTTATGCTGCTGCTGTTTACTGCAATGTTATAAAATGGCAGTAGCTCAGTGTGTGTTGCTACACTGTGAACAATACACTGATTTTTGGCTACCTGGTTTGGAAGATATTTCATTAGCAAGATGTTCACGTGCTATAAATTGATAAAGGTTTCTTTTCTCATTCCCCCGTATTGTTGGAAAGGGAGTCTAACTCCTTCGGTTTTTCTTTTCTCACTTTCTTCTCTACCATACTTTTCACAACTCTCCGATATCGTTCTGTTTTTTATTTGCACTTTACGTCTATCACTGATCATTTCCTTCTTTACCCTCACTTCCTTTTCGTTCACATTTCTTGGTGATCTTTTATTTGTACTTTCTTTCTTAATTTTACAATTTTATGTAACATGTATCATACACTTTCCTTTCTTGTACATTTTTGCTTTTTTCTATTACTAAACTTACATTTTGTTTTTCTATTTTCTAAATTTACACCTTTCCTATTATTCCTGTTTGTTTTACCTTTCAATTTCTTGCTCTTTTCCTGTCTACATTTTATTCTTATGTTCTGTTTTATTATTTTTATAAAATAATACGGTACTCTACCTCTATTTTTATTTAACACTCCTTTCTCTTTATATTACTATCACCCCTTGTTCCTTCTGTATACATTCCCGATAACCACTCTACAGTAATCCAGGAATACGCAGCAACTTTCACTCTTTAGGGACTCATTAGGAAGCAAAGAAATTAGCTACCGATTATCCTTCTACCTATGTCCAAGTCGCAATGGAGCAGCTGATGGCGAAAATTATTAGGTTTGAATATGAAAAAAATGAGGATTGATTTCAAGTTTATTAGTTTTAATGATGACGGCTAGCTTTATCTAGGATCTAAGGAATGTTAGGCCGGGTACTAAGATTGTTTTTCCAAGTGGTGTCTTTAATTTAGTGTTGAAATATTATTAAAATTTGCGTTTGTATTTTTGTTCTGTCTGAATGAATCTAATGCAGAACGATCAATCAATCAGCTGCCGTCACACCCAAGCATCGGCGTGCTCCATTCATCCAGTCGGAAGCTGGAGTCGTCTGCAATTTATCAATCGTTACGATTTCAAACACGAACATACCGTATAGTCAAATTATATTAGATAACTAATTGAAATTCCCCTCTTTGAATACTAACATGTGTATGCTAGTATTCATATATCATACATCAATACTAATATATATAATAGTTATATAGTTTATTTGTATGTGTATCCATGTCTGAGTATGTATTCTCATCATCACCAACAACAGCCTTCGGCAGTCCACTGCAGGAAATATGTACATTTATATAAGTATAAGAGTATATGTATGTGTTAATATAAATGTATCCATATCTGTGTCTTTGTATATTTCATCATCATCAACAACAATAGCCTGCGGCAGTCCACTGCTGGACATATGTATTTTTACATATGAGTGTTTGTTTTCGTTTATATATATACATAACCGTATTGTACATAATATATGTAATAATTATGTATCCATTTCTCTATGTATATTTATGTAAATATGTGACTGAATGTGAGTGTTTAAGTATATATGTAAAACAGTATTTTACAGAATATTTGTAATTGATATATAGTTTATATACATATATTCTTGACGGTGTCTATGTTATATTAATGTCTGTGAGTTTACGTATTTGTTTAAAAATATGTATGTTTATCGGTGCTGTATAGAATATATGTAATTATTATGATGTATTTACTAAACTATAAATATTTTTGTTTTTTCCGATAGTTTCTTCTTTTCTTTCTTCTCTTCACATCCTGAAAGATTAACTATAAAGGAAGCCTTGAGACATTGTGTCCTTGCTTTCAGTTATTCTCTTATATATTTAATTTCTCTTGTTTTGTTTGTGCAAAGAGTAGGTTGTAGGTCTGATGCGGAAGACCGTCTAAATAGGTCCAACCGCAGCTCCTATTGCAGCCGATAAACGGTACTGTGCGAACATTACTATGTTCCGGTTTGAGGGGTGCTGCATACTGGTGAAATTACTGGGGTGACATATTAACCAATGCCGTATTGTTATGGGCAAGCGTATCACTAACCATCAGGTGAACGCTTTGTTCGCCTGATCGTTGTTCCTATATAGATACGTCTTCAACAAACATCAAATAACGAAAAATATGCCTACGAAGAACTGTGAGAATAATGTTCAATGTGAAAACGTTATTTCTATACAAAATTGGAATTTTCTCGAGAATAGTTGAAAAAGGGGGGTGGGGGGAGGGATTATCGTATTCAAGAAGTCTCCTGTGTTTTATTGCGAACGACAGCTCAGTACGCTTTGCGATAAACATCTCGTTTATTCAACGTTCAAAGGGAGGAATGATCAAACGAAATATTTTATTTGTCGAAGTATATATATATATATATTTTTAATACACAACAATAACGTGATACCGAAGCACCAATTTCTCCCTAAATATTAAATTTCAAACGCTACCTTTAATTTTTTTTCGCCTAAAGCATTTCAATCTTTTTATAAACCAAACAAAGGCCTAAATTCACATTCGATTAGCGACTGAATTATTTATATCTCTGAAACAAAATATATTTTTTAAGATAAAATAAGCAGTGAAACCTAGACCTTATATAAGAAAATAGTTAGTATTTTAACATATAATATATCCTATATACTGGTGATAACTTATAAATGGCTCTTGAATATTCAATGTCATAAATTAATATTACTTGTAATAGTTGCAAGTTAAGTCCTTCAAAAAAATTTTAAAACAATAAAATTCTGTTATTTTGGAAGTTTTTGAATTAAGTTGATAAGGTGTAAAGGATCAGAAAACAAAACAAAGGAAGTGATGGAGAAAAGTAAATAGATGAATGGTATAACTTAAAATATTGAGAACTGAATCAATTACTATCTTATAATTAATTACCTCTGCTTCCTGGATGCTGTTCTTGTTCCTGAAGTTGTTTCTTCCTAATCCCTGATAGTAGACTGATGATGATTATATTCTGAATATCCTTACCATAAGAAAGTCAAGTGTAATATTTCCGAGTATAATTAAACAGAAAATTATATTAGTCGTTAAATCTTTGATACCGGAGATACCTTTCTTAGGACAGTTTGAATTTCAACTTTCAAATACCTTTTCAAGAGTTTAAAGCAATTCATTAATACATTCCCTTTGATGTTGGAAGTTATAAACATTAAGTAAATTACTTAATATTTCAACTAACAAATCTCTACTAGTGGTTTGTTGTAGTAAAACTCCTAACCAACATGTCATAGTTATGTGCAATTTTAAGAGATTAGCTTTCATTGATATGAGTTTGTTGACTACTTAGTTGGTTAACTTATGAGAGAAAGCACTGAGTCCCAGCAGTGGGAATGTATGATATTTTTTTATTTGGCGTAATAGGTTAAGGGAGTGTAAGGTATCCCACACAAATACTCACAGGACCCAAGCCAACTTCTACTCGTGGTGTACGCTGATAATCAACAAACCAGGCTTTAGATCCCCACTAACCTGCATTGGGCATGCGTGGTGAGAGGTGGCCCAAATCCTCCAATTATTGACCGAGGCCTCTCTCCAGCTGTGGACGTCTATCGACTGATGATAATGATACCTACAAAAGCTAACTGCAACATAGTTATAAACCCTCAAACCCACACTGGGTTACCGTGGTGGGAGATAGTCCAAATCTTCGCACTGTTGATGGAGGCCTATGTCCAACTGTAAACGACTATCGGCTGATGATGATGATAAATAAGTTTTAGTCTACCTTCATATAACACTTTAGAATAAATCCTCGTCAATACACAGCCAATAGCCCAGACTCTAATCCCGTTCATCCATGGTCTCGAGCTTGTTACTTGATCACTAATGCTGTTATTGATTGCTGAAAGCGCAAAGCCGCTTCACTCTAAAGCGCGTGGGATCCACGTCGACTTAATTATTTAGTAATCCTCACAAAGACTGATTTTGCAGCACACTGCTGCAAGCTGTCAGGAACAGCTGACGAAGGCTATTCTATAAATTTAGATAGGTT
>DWLS01006488.1:0-11574 GCA_018246255.1 Pachliopta kotzebuea | reverse complement strand
TGATAGGCGAGACTGGAAGAGAAGAACATGTTGTGCCGACCCTACATAAAGTGGGACCAGGGCAGGAGAAAGAGAGATAAAACACCATAATAATATTTTTTACTACTTACATTTCAATAATTATTAACTATTCAGAATTCCTTTGATGTAAAAAATATTCCGCTTCGAAGAACGTTGAAGCCGGTAAGCGTTAGGATTATGAAAAAATACCAATTTTAATATAGAAACGTTGTACAATATGACCTTGTTAAAATAAATAATTCTCCATATACGCGAGATCGATTCCACGTAATTAGAAGTGACAGTTTGTAAATTGGACCCGCCATATACTGAGCTTCAATTAACGTCATCCGGTCGCGCGATATCTCTTTATTGACGACGTTGGGATGTCAATTGATTGCCTTTCACGGTTTTTGTTAAAAAAAAAACGCCAATTTTGACTATAAACACTATTCATTAGAAGTTTTATAAGGCGTGCTATTAAAACTTTAGATACACAAGAATTAAGATAATGAGTGGGGTAGACAGATAATTTAATATAAAAACTGAGTAATACTATAGTATTAGAACCAATCATGTTCCATAAACACGATTTGACTAGCGTGGTGGATTATGGACTTTCAGCTAAAAGAACATGAAATGACCTGTTTGTTTTTGTCGCTACACTCTTAGCAAAGCCGTCGTAATCGTCACGTTAATACAGTTTGCTACTTTACAAAGTCACCATTCTTTTCACTGCAGCTTTCCTTTGCATGAATGCAGTCCTCTGCAAGGTCTCCTTTTAGTAGTCTTCGCTCTTATATTTCGACCTCTCCATGGACCGCATTTCGATTCACACATGTGGCTTCTCGGCATGTGATATGGTCGAAGAATCTAATAATACTGGACGATAGGAGAGAGACGACGTGTGTTGCCTAATTCTTGAAGCATTGACATGTTTGGTCGAAACTACATTCAGGGTTCACTAAGATTGCATGTCTAGCAACTCATCTCTATTTTCTTTTATTAATTTTTCGTTAATATCCAAGTAAGTCACTAGTTTGTTTATATTTTAATACTCCAAAATGGGACAGTGCGAAGGTGGTATATCTATCAAGATATATGTACATTAACCCTTCTTGGTAGGTAGTAGTTTGCTCATAAGTCTTTTAATTTGATTTACTGAATTCCGGTTTTAGACATGGTACATTATTACTAAATACACTTTAGTCGATCAACTAGAAAATGCGGACTAGAATTGTTATGAAATAATCTTTGTAATTTCTCAATACAATGAAGATACCTCAATTTACTTCTAATGAAACACAGCTTACGATGGGGTTAAGTTCTATCTACGTACTTTAATACGTTTATAAATTAATCAGATGTCTTCAAAAGTATAAATGCGATTAGAATAATAACGGTAAAATATAACGTATTCTTAACGTTATATTTGTCATTTTATTCTCATCTAAATTTAAGCCTTTTTGCATGTTACAAGGGTATCCACTTAGATTGGTCGCGCTGGAGGTCACGCAGGTTGGAGCGGCGCGGCGCTACCCTCGGGTCTCATTGTCTCCAGCACATAATGACACCTCTTGCGACCCGCGACACAATCATCGCGACGCACACGGACTTTTTATATTTACCACAATTTTTACCCATATTTTTAAAACATTCCATTATACTCGCCCTCTATCATATATATACTAATAGCAGATACAGAAACTAAAATACACCTTTGTTTTCGTTTTGCATGCCTCTCCATAACAATGAAGCCCTAGTTAGGGTGATATACAATATTTTATATTGTCCTCATCTCGTTATAGAGGCAATTTCACGAGCTACAGCGCCTTTCTAATAAGAAAATAGTAATGTAAGCACAGTATTGTTCGTCGGTAAAACTAAGGGCAGCAGTGACTTTCAATACCATTGGTAGAGTACATAACTGTTTTGGCGCCACGACTCTCAAATGAAAAAAAAACTTTTTCTCATTTTAAAAATGAAAATGATGATAATGTGTTGGACAATATTAGAATGAGATGAGACCAAGGTTTATGCAATCGATTTCGTGTAATGTAAAATTTGAAATAAATTTCGACTATAATTAATATTTTGGTCAAATATGGTTATTATTAGTTCAACATAACCATTAACAATTGATTATTTTATATATTTTTTATTTAAATTTTTTATATTTATTGCTAAAGCAAACTTTTTCCGTATCTATAAAATTAAAAAACCAAGCGCAACTTTTTAAACATGAATGCAAAGTTGCCCTAGACTTTTCAATTATCCTTATACAAACGACGATGTCCGTCAACAATTTTCAATTTCGAGAACTACAAAGGGAAGGAGGCTGAAATTTGGCATACAGAGAGATCTCACTTAGATAAGACCAGAGCCGTTGGAGTTTTGTTGGTATGTGGTCGGGTTCCCGCGTTGTGGGTGCTCTAAGTTCCAGAATTTTTTATGGGCCACTTGTATATGTTAATAATTTAATTTATGGTCTTTTAATGAGTAACGACGTACAGTATAGGGGAATATTTTATTATATATTATTTATAGAGATCACGTTGCATTTCCTGGCACTTTTTTTAGTGTTATAATTGGTATAACGAAAGTTCCTATAAACCATAATAACAAATTGAAATAAAACATCCGCTACATAAAAAAGTTTCTTTGGCTATGTAGCAGGTAGCTGTTAATTTTATATATTTTTTTGGAAATAGGTATATAATTGAAAACATTTAGAAGGTCTCAGTGTGCGTCGAGCCTTAAAGTGCTATGAACTGACGAGATGTGAAAATTATGCGGCTTGTAGTCCAGCCATAAACATTTGCTCCACTTCCAGCTCCCCGTCGTACAATGTTTGTCGTGAAGCCGCGCTCAATTTCCTAGCTATTCCCAACGAAATTTTACGAAAGCTGGATAACACGGTTGTTAATAATTTAGTTTATATAATTTAAGTATTTGCATTTTAGTTAACTCGTTTGCATTCGGAATATTAGTTACCGCAGAAATCTCTTGGTTTATACATATTAGCATTTTTTTCATCGAGTTAAGCGAGACTTTCACTTGATAGTAATAAGTAATACATTTATCAATAATTATATGGCGCTGGTTAAAATAACATACACAGCATCACATAATGCTCGTTGCCTTTAGACATAAGGTATAACGTAATAATATACACTGTATCACTGGTGGTTGTAGGTGTTTGCTACTGGTTACCATATACATACGGTCGAAATATGTAAACAGTACAAGTTTTCGATTTGAAAGGCGTTATAGTTAGCTAAATTACATGGGTAAGGAGATTTAACGTCTTATAACTCAAGGCGACAAGCGCAATGTGTGTTTTGTACATCATCTTAACTAGCGCCACGTTGTTATGAGCAATCGTATCACTTACAATCAGGTAAACGACTTGCTCAGCTCGTCGTAAAAAAATTACATTGTGGTCTTCCCTTTGAGATATGACAGGTTAAGTCTCGTTACCTCTGTAATGTACACTAGCTACATTCACCTTACTTTTTTGTTTGTTTTTAAAATAATTTCATTTCACGAATGTTTTTATTAATGCCATGTACGCTAGTGGGCTGTTAACGAATTTTATAGTTGGGACTGGAGCCGGTCGGCATCAGCGCCCAGCACTTACACGCAACGCTGGCACTTAAAAGTAATTGCAGCCGCAACCTGCACTGTATGAGAGTACAGCGAGATTGAAACAATAACGTATGCTGCGAAACGTGTACACTTAAAAATTGCTGTACAATAAAAATACATATTTCAATATTATTCTATTTTCTACATATACTAGGCGGACTAAAATTGTTGTTGTTATATGATAGATATATTTATTTGCCAACACAATACGCGATGTACTGGCTTATAAGTATCAAAACAATCTTAAGGGAAAGTGATTATTTTACTGTCTGTGTCGTCGAAGAACATCTAGGTTAGTACCATCATATTGTTTTAGTGAGGCACTGTATTCAAGTATAAGTTTTAGTAGCCAATTTTCACACTTTATTCTACGAATCAACAGGACTAGCAAATCCTTCACCTGACGGAAATTGGTACGCTTCTCTTTATAACGAGGCTCTAGTTAGCGTGGTACACCACGCTAACTAGAGCCTCGTTATATGATGGTATGTGTACACACAGTACCAAATTACGCTAGTCACCTTGGGTGTTGTCTCGTTACTCACTAAATTCACTATCTTACAGCGCCCTTCAAACTGGAACACAGTAAAGTTTTGAACCTACATAGTACTTAGACGGTCTCCGGCAAAAGATATCAAAAGAAACTACCGCCAGTTATGAGAAACTCTTGAATAAACTTCAAAATACTAATGTAATAAAAAAATTAAAGTAATACATTTTATAAAGGTAATATCTGTATACATTATATCTCTATTAATCCAATTTGTCTGTAATCTCCTGAGGCTTTATTTGCTTTATAATGAATGTTAAACTTTGTGTAGATGAGATTCTTTATAAACATTTACTTTCTTTAATGACTTAGCAAATGGATCTGTCATAAACATAAAGGAATAGTGAAAATTTTTACTAAGTTATAAGTTAATATCGCTCGTAAGTATATGTATTAGATCACTATGACTTATTTAATTTCTCGTCGAATACCGGTTGGTATTGATATTAGATCATTTAAAATATATATTACTTACATTGTTTTACATAAATTCAGCGGCTTTAAAATTTGAGTAGGAGTATGATGTTCACTGTTTATTGTCTGAGTGTATTGAACCGTGGGGTCTGTGAGTTCGCAGAGTTCGATGCCCGGGCCGCAGCATCAATTTGCATGACACCAAATTGCTCACAAAACTTTCGCGACGTGCGCTCATTACTTGCGAAGTGATTGCTTTGTACGTTCGCTTCAGTAACAAAGATTTAAGAAAGACATTTAAAAAAAAGCTTTTTACCGACACGTGAAAACTGCATACGCAGTTACGAGGATTTTATTTTTAGATCTAAAAAAAATTATTCATTTGTGGTACAACATTCATTTAGGGTGGAGATCGTCTAGATAGATACCACCGCAGCTCCCCTACTGCAATTCACAAATTAATAGTAGTGTGCAAACATTACTGTATTCATATTCGAGGAGTGCTGTGTGCTACTGAAATTACTATAACGAGACAATACCTTACGTATAGAGGCGACGAGCTCAATGTGTTGTATAACATTTTAACCAGCACCACTTTTTTATAGGCAAGCGAATCACTTAGCATCAGGTGAACGCCTTGCCCGTCTCGTCATCGCGTAAAATGAAAAAAAATACAGATTGAATTGATAAGTGTGAATATTTGTTTCCATTTCTTATTGTTCTATTACTAAGTCTTATAATTAAGAGAAATTAAAAGCGTTCATCCAATGGTAAATGATCTTTGAGAGAGAACTTACGTCCAGCGGTGGACGTCTTTCGTAATTAACTTGTTTTTTTTTTGTGATATAAATTAATGTCCCAAGAAAATGTTTGGTTAAGTACAAAGCTGCAACAATTTCAGGCGCGATTTTGGCCCTTCTGTAATTTAAATTTTCTTCATTTCAGGATTTCATTTTTACCCCGCTTTACGGACGCTTTCTGTAATTAAGTTTCACAAATTATATTTTATTATTACCGTGATTTCAATGGAGTGTTTCAGTGAAATTCTGTTTATTTTATGTTCTTGATTTAATTGAAGTGACTATTTTTAAAAATGTTATAGCTTTACTACAATTCCGCTTGTCTAGTGGTGATTTAGTTGGCGATGGTAAGATACATCAACGTAGTAACAGTCTATTCCCTCTTTTCTCGGAGACACCCACGTAGATTCGACGGGAACAATGACAAATGGTAATTTAGATGGGAACTTTATTATATTTATCTACTTCTTTGCTGTTAATTATGAACCAGAAACCAAACCTCTTTGTTCGCAAATGAAGCTGTTTATATAATAAATATATAAAGGAGTTTTGGCGAGTTGTATCAATATAATTACAGTGCAAATTCTCTAAAATATTTCATGTATTTTACATCCATCCATGAAATAACAACCAACTTTTATTACTTCATAAGCTGTGATAGAACGCGATCAAAATGAAGTAAGTGAAAAACTTGAAAGCGTTGGTTGGTGTTTTACAAATTTAATAATTTGTGGCATTAGCAGTGTAGTTCTGCAAAGTTCTTAAAATGCTTGTTAAATGTTTATAATATCTGAAATAAATTAAAGACATTAAGAATATGATAGAGAATATAGGACAAGCTTCCTAGTGATGTCAATAAATACCATACCACGCTATATTTCTACATTTCCTTTCATAATATCGAATTGAATATATACTACATTTCTATATAAATTTATTCAGGTCATCTAGATGGTAATGAGCAGGACACTTCTCTTAAAAGACTGGCAATCGAATGGGCTGCATGGTTTATGAATGGCGTCTATTGCTGGATGTAGTGTTGAATACCCTTCACTTGTTGGACCAATGTTGTGGTGAAAATCTCGGGAAACCATTACATGCGAATAGTGCAGAAACGATCAGTATGAAGATCTTTAAGGAAGGTCTATGACCAGCGATGGACGTCTAACAGCTGTTGATGAATATTGACGTAGAATTATCTTTTTATTTAACTATCATTGGTTTAGAGTTAGGTAGAATATATAATTTACTGAGGAAAATATAATTCTATATCGGTCAAAAAGTTTTAAAAGGGAATTTTTTGAAACCGGAAATGTTATTTTAGCAAAGACAGAGTATAATCCGAGAATCCGTTTTAATATACTCGTCATTGCAGTGAAACGCGTATCGCGCTAAAATTTTCTTTTTATGATTCATTCCTGTCGGTTATATTTTCCTGGCACTCCGTGAAACGCAATAATATTAAATACACAGAGTTTAAATTGAAAACATCGCTTAATACTCTGTAAGGCGATGAAAGAGGGGAATTATTCTGAACGGGGTTGAAACCTGAAAAATTTTTATGATTTTTTTTTTAACTATAGTAACTTCACTAATTTCAAGTAATTTGTGATCTTAAAACAGCGACTTCTAATCTTTCTGCGATTGAACTTCCGGTTAAGAAAACTTTGTCAAACTGACATCTTTATAGAACCCCTCACTTCCGTGAACATTTGACATTCGACAACTCCTTTGATGACCATTATGGATAAAAGGCTTAACTTCCAGGTGACAGAAGGTCTGAGAATTCCAATGAGAATATTAAGTGGGCTGTTATAAGTTGATAATTATCACTGTGTAAATTATTTTAATAATTGTTTATTACGAAAAGAATAAAAATAATCTAAATTTCCTGATCAGTATTTTAATAGGATTTGCACAACGAAAAGTAATTACCAAATTTATTGTGTGGGTTTCGAAAGAGATTGTTTAGTGAGAACAATTACAAAGCGGCCCCTAAAATGTTTACGTACAAACAAATAAATACAATTAACGAATGTTATTTTAGTCTTCATTTATTATTGATGTGGCACTGTGAAAACAGGTGATCAATTTTTGCTTTAATTTATTTATAAATAATTTATGGCATACTTTTTTTATAACATATGGATATAAACACCTGTAAGACAAAGTTAAAAACGACATGGATTTTACGCTGATTAATTACAAGCAACTGGATGCGTATAGCCGAAGTTCGGGCTAAGTGGCTTTCCTTGGGAGAGGCCTATATCCAGCAGCAGACTGTCCTTGAATTATAATGATGAATTACAAGCAAGAGTTTTTGTACCGAAAGAATACCAAAACTGTATCATGCGGTGTTCCAATTCGCGTTCAGATATTACTGCAATGAGTTATCAATTCTCATTGTGATTAGGTAACGTTAGCATACTGCTGCCTATTAGTGGATAGTGGCTGGAGGTGGTACTCTTCTACACGGTTATTTAAATTCATGACATTAAGACAGTTACCACTTACGTTAAAACACACAAAGAACAAGAAATTAAAATAAAAGATATGCATAACGTTCCGCATGCCGGGAGCGCGACTACATATTTATGAGAAGCAAAAGTTCCCTCAGTGAAGATTCGGTGCGGATGAAGTGGAATTTATTCAGAGACCCGTATGCATACTTTGTGAAAAATATCTCGCGAAGACGGGAACATATAGCGAAGTATTGGTCCCGAGTGACTGGGAGGTCCCCGGCCTGCGCGCTCCCGACTTCACTCCCTTATAAATCTTGCGTGGAACATTTGTCGCAGATAAACTGATTTCGCCATATCACTCTTTGCTTATAATGTTCTTTCTCGCAAATAACGCTTACTTTCCGTATTCAGAAGCGATATATTAGTTCGACAGTTAGTATCGATTCTGATTCACAACTGAGACACAAATGCGGCACGGAAAATTACATTGATTTAAAATATCCGATTTTTAATTTTTTCACTATTGTTTATATTTACATTGTTATTTATATTAATTCACCAGTATCAAAAGTGAATGAAAACTGCTATACATTAATATCATACAGGGATCGCTGTGCATATAAATATGTACCTAAGATAATACAAATATAATCAACGTATAATGATTTCGTTGTATAAAATATTATAATTTGCTTTAATATAAAAAAGTCGTGTTTTTGTGTTATTTATAACTTAAGACAAAATTCAATTTAGGCGAGATTTGGTAATTGTTTACTGCTGATGCAACGCGGTAGGGGAAGCTGCGAGTAACGCGATAAAACTAAATACGCGGAGCGGTAAAATTGAAAATATCGCTTAATGCGACGGGCGACGGGCGGTGGAATTATCCTGAACGAGGAGGGCGGGTCCCCTGATTCGTAAAGGACGATTATTTTTTACTTTTCCGTACTGCCTTTTATCCTTGTATCGTATAACAATAACAGTAAATAAAGATTGTTATTTGCTTTGCGGGTTCATGTTGCAGAAAATAATCTTTAATGAACTCAATGTATTTTATTCGCTCTTGCCGCTGATTCGTTATTTTTGTTAAGTGTAGGCAAAAGCTTTTAAAATTAAAATAAAAATGCTGTGTAGATTTTTAATTTAATAAATAGTTATAAATACTCAAAAGGTTAAGTGAAATAAAGTATACTTATTTCTGGAATCGGAAGAAAATCTTCGATAACTCGTTTTGTAGAAACGTATTCGGTGGTAGTCCTCAACCTTTACCAATATTCCGTTCAGAATACAATCGCAGCAGCTTGTTCTGTAACAGTTCAGAATCAAAATAATACCTTCTTTCATTCTACAACGGGATCTACATCAACAGGAGGTAATAATATGGGGTGATCGCGATCTTTGGTGATGGAGAAACGAACAGAAATAGAGAGACAATCTAGATATAGTGTATGATTTTGTCAAAGTAGAGTCTGATAAAAAAATTAAATATGGTTTGATATATTTGAATGTAAACATAGTTCGAAGTTTGGTTAAATTTTCATTTAGAGTCGTGTACAAAAAAACGACTACGTTTTTCGTTGTAACGTTTATAATTATTTATATAATAAAACAAACTAAACATTAAAAGCGCCAAGAACAATCAGCTTACGCCTTACAAAGAAATTGAAAGCGCAGTGACGATGATATTTTAGTACAAAGCTAATTAACTGCTTTTCATCTCCCGGTACAAAGACTTTCCTTACACATTATACGTTAATGGCTTTTTAAACTAGCTCATTGCCGTGAAAAAGCTCCTAATGTGATCTTAAAAGGATATTATTTTGCCCCGTTTAAGTCGGATTTACTTGTAATTACGGACCTCTGTATTTACGTGTCTCCGCTTAGGTTAGATGTTTTAATAAATTTTTATAAAAAGGTATAAATATGCATTCAACATATAAAGGGAACTATTTAATTACGACGAGATAAGTGAGACATACAGAGATGGTAAGTGATACGACGCTTGGTTAAGATGGTATATACAGCACTACATTCTGCTCGCTGCCTTAAGATATAAGGTTATAGGTGATTAGCGCAGTAATTTCACTAGTTTATAACGCTATTCAAACTGAAACACAGTAATGTTTGCACAGTGCTGTTTATCGGGTACGGTAGGAGCTGCGATGGTACCTACCTAGACGGTCACCGGCAACGGAAACTTACCTACTACTTTCTTGGAAGCAAAGATTTAGGGATCTTATTTTTGAAATCTATAATAGCTTTAAATGGTTGGTACTATATATAGTTTATTTGTCTATAATTACCGTAATTTATGTGTTTTAAAAAGAAAATTAAGCAGTCCACGTGTGTATGTTATTGATACCTCTTCGCCTCGTATGTGAAATTACGTGGGTACGTTCATCGGAGGTCTGTTTCTGTATTCATAAGCAGAAATAACAGTTAGCGAGGAGTTTAATTGAAAATTGAGAGAAAAAAAAGTAGAGAATTTCTAAAACCCCAGATCCAATAGGCGCGATTTTGTCGGACAAAGTTTTAATTTCCGCCATTTTTGAAATCCATTCTTGCCCTTTCGCTCCGGCAGTTGCCAGTTGAATAGCCAGTTGATGCGTTTAACAAATCGGATTATATTTTTTCCGCTTAATCGAGTGCAGAAATTTTTTATTCATGATCGTTTATTAATTTTTTTAATTTTTTTTGGTCGAGGAAGGTTGATTGGCTTAAATTGAACGGCATTTGATTTGCCATCTCTTACGAGCTTTAACGACATGTACATTCAATTCAGCAATGCTTAAAAAATTTTAATGGGATTATTAAAATGTACGTCGGAGGACATTTTCGATGGTGCTTACTGTTGACACACATGTTATACTTAAAGAGTAGCGCCTGACTTGTTTAGTACACAAAATCAAATAAGTCTTCATTTAAAAATACCTTTTATTTAAATAAATGATCATTACAGTTGTTTTTTCATTGTCACTGTTGATATGAAATGATTCATTGTTATCATATCAGAACTACGGACTCTTTATATCTCTTCTTAAGATTTTTTTGATAATGATTGTACAAATCAACGTATTCTTTTTTTTATAAATAAAATAGTCAATATTTAAATAATTGTCTATATAAAAAATGAATTTTAAATTGAATGTTACTATAACAAGTGTTTTTGCTTCGGATCGGGTTCTATGAATGCGTACGCTCGCCTAATCAATATTTATGCATAGCTTTTCAATTTTCAAGAATCACTCCGTTTTACGTAATTCGGCTACATATTTATGAGGGAAGCAAAACTTTTCATGGAGGGGAATTATTTGTTCCGGGCTTAGATGTATTCCCGGATCCATTCATACTACGGATGAAAAAAAAAATTGTGCGAATACCGTCTCTTTTCTATACAACTATGTGATTCGGACGATTCAAGGATAATATCTACAAAACCAGAGCAACATCAAAGTATACTTTGCTATAGCAAATGTAATTTTTATTAAATTTATAAATTTTTGTACTTTTGGTACATGTATTTCTAATTAATGACCATGAATCTTGGAGCCACAACACAAGCTGCTTGGAGCACAACACACTGCATTGTCAAGCTTTGTCTTCGTATGTAGTATATTTTTAATTTCTTCTTCTTTCTCTTGCCCTGGTCCCACTTTATGTAGGGTCGGCACAACATGTTCTTCTCTTCCAGTCTCGCCTA